>CM051235.1:37615129-37880129 GCA_027917425.1 Gastrophryne carolinensis | reverse complement strand
TACTGGGGGGTCATTGCTGTGGCCATGACCACATTGTTTTATTTTACAATGGCAGGGGCATTGGCCATTGGGACAGGGCACAAACTGGGGCTAATGCCATGACTGGCAGTGTTTAATTCTGGAATGACAGGGGCATTCCCAATGGGACAGGGCACAGGCTGGGGCTAATGCCATGACTGGCAGTGTTAAATTTTGGAATGACAGGGGCATTCCCAATGGGACAGGCACAGACTGGGGCTAATACCATGACTGTGGCTGGCAGTTTTGTAGAATAGCTGGGGCATTGCCCATTGGGACAGGCACAGGCTGGGGCTAATGCCTCTGGTTCAGTCGGCACGCTCAGGTCCGCTCCTGCCCCTTCGTCTAATAACTCGTCTAAGGCTAGTGGATCTGAGTGCGCTGGCGGCTGCATCCTCCGCTACCCTCCAACACCCTAGGCTTATACTCGAGTCAATAACTTTTTCCAGTTTTTTGTGGTAAAATTAGGTGCCTCGGCTTATATTCGGGTCGGCCTATACTCGAGTATATACGGGTATATATTTATTGATGTATATTTAAATTTACTTGTGTATATATCTACGTATTGATGTACATATGTTTATATTTTTGTATATATGTATATGCTGATGGATAAATGTATTAATTTTTTCTTTGTTAGTTTTCTGTTATTGTTTTGATTACTTTGCCTAGCCCATTTGGTGCAGGGCAATCGCCCAGGTGCCCCCTCCCCCAATTTAGCCTCCAACCCTGTAAAAAAAAACTAATATATATATTTTTTTCACTTATTTCTGTATTTTACTTATTTCTGTATTCTGTATTTTTCTTCCCCCCCCCCCCCATTAGGCCTCCAACACCCGTAAAAAAATGAATATTTAAAATATTTTCTTTACTGCTGTATTTCTTTAATTTTTTTTTAGCTTTCTGTTATTGTTTTGAGTACTTTACCTAGTCATTTTGCGCAAGGCAATCGTCTTGGTGTTACCCCCCAAATTAGGTCTCCAACACCCATAGAAAAACAAAATATTTACATTTTTCCTTTATTGGTGTATTTCTTTCTATTTTTTCGTTTTCTGTGATTATTTTGAGTGTATTCCCTACCCCATTTCCTGCAGGGCAATATCCCTGGTGTTTACACATGTACAGAAAATAATAATTTAAGTTGTGCCGAAGGGAGCCGAGTGACATTGAGCATGCTGATTGGCTGAGCACGCCAGTTAGCCAATCAGCGCACTTGCTCTTGCATGAGTCTGCGCCGTGGGAGCAGAAGCAAGGTGAGTGAAACGGGGTGACCTGGAGGATACACACAATAGCCTCGATTCAGAGAGACACAAAAAAACTTCCGTTTTCATGCCGATCTGTTTTTTTTGTGAAATGTTTCCGTTCTCGTATGAGCGTACGAGCGATTCTATGCATGCATTGAAAACCTTGTGTAAAGTTTCCATACGTTTGTACGGCAGATTACGAATTACTAGGATGTCATTTTCCATCCAGACTTTTCCGTTTCATTTCCATTTTACAAAAAATAATCGTCCAGACGGAATCCTTACGATCTTGCGCCTGCGCACTACAAACTTAACTTAAACTGCTTGCCTACATATTTGCCACCCTCACTTCTACTACAATGTTTAGCTAAATCACTTAGCACTCCATCTTCCCTTTTGGACCCTTAAAGCTCACCCAAACCACTTAGCACTGTCCTCCATCTTTCCTTTTGGACCCTTAAAGTACACCCAAACCACTTAGCACTGTCCTCCATCTTCCCTTTTGGACCCTTAAAGCTCACCCAAACCACTTCTTGGTTAGGTTCTTCTTCCATTTTAGCCCCCTAAAACTTACCCAAATCACTTCTCGGTCATGTGAATATTCATCTTTAAATATTTCTGGGCCCATTAGTTTTGTGTTAATGTATTTTGTAAATGAAATGACAATGTAACATTTTTTTTATATACCATCATCAAATATAACATTTTTAAAAATGTTTCAAATTTTTACAACTATAAAAAACAAAATACATAGCAATGGCAGGCCACTGAACATTATTCTTCATCTGTGGTCCCCAACGAGTTGCGCAGCTCCTGCATCTCGCCCACCAACTGAAGGACCCTGACACTCAGTTGTGCCACTCTGGCACGTGTGGTCCCTGTTAAAAAACGTAAATTAAAATTTTGGTATAACCTTGTTGGGGTCATACTGCAGTGCCCCCCCCCCCCCCGTATGGTCCAAACACCTAAATCTGGACTTCAAAAGCCAGAGGGCCCTTGCCACCATGGCCCGGGTTTTGCATAGTGCACGATTAGAGAACTCCTGGCCGGCTTTCTGCAGGCAAAGAACGGGCATCAGGAGCAAGGGCGAGTGGCACATCTTGCAGTTCCTGCAACCAAATATAAAATAATTACACAAAGCAAAGGTAACCAACTAAAACAATAACTCCTACAACAAATTAAGATTCAAGTTTAACAATCCAAATATAATTCACAAAGGACATAAGTCTAAAAAAATATAGCAATTATATGGATGTGTGGAAAAATAAATGTTTACATGCTAAGGACTAATTTAGGTCAGCATTAAAATGCATCTATAAGGCATACATGAAATGTATTGATTCAGGTATGCATTGCTATACAATTTATGGTGTCGGCCATGCTGATACATGCAATGCCTTGGTGCTAAAGGCGCACAGACTCCTCCACATAGCCGCAAAACATGTTCAACAATAGCAATCCGAGCCCTCAAAGGTCTCGGAAATGAAACGGATTTATAGGGTGGTGATCCGTCGGAAATCAGGTCTCTGAATCAGACAGAAACCATCCCAGCAACGGAAGTTATCTGAACGAACGGAAAATTTCCGATTTTGTTTGGAAATGTTCCAATTTGCTTCCGTTCATCGAAAGAGCATATACACATTTTCCCGAACGTTTGTGCAAGTAGAAAATGGACGACAAAAAGCAAAAAAAAGACTAACACCCACCAAAATTTTCACAGACAGCTACGGAAGTCCGAACGAATGTGTCTTTGAATCGAGGCTAATGAGGCATTCCCAGTCGGGATGCAAACAGGTGAAAGCGAACAACAATAACATGTGAAAGTGAAATTAATGTGTGCTGTTCCTCTTTACCTACCTTAAAGTGGACCAAAACTGGGATTTTCATGATCCCGGGATTTTGGTCTTTGCCCCCAGGGACCCCCCGATTCGAGATGCCTTGCTGTGTAAAATTCCCCAGGTCACCCAGTAAAACTCAAAGTGGACCAAAACCCAGGATTTTGACTATCCTGGGTTTTGGTTCTTGCCCCCGGGGCACCCCGATCAGGGCCGCCTCGCTGTGTGAAACCCCCCAGTTCGCCCGCATAAACTTCCCTCTTCCCTACAACGCATGTGTGGCTGCCCATCCAATCAGCGCTCGTGGCAGCATCCCCTGCTACCCTCTAACAGGGAGAGTGTGCGTCCTGCTAAAGGGATAGCGGGGATGCAGCGGCTGCTCGCACAAGGAACCTGGGGGGATTCACACAGCGAGTATGCTTGCCCTGGAGTCTCAAAGACTGTGGTCCTCTTTAACCCAGGTCCTACGGCGCATGCACGGGCTCGCCTCCATTCAGCACACTCGTCTGTGCTTGTCAATATCGGCTAAGAGGCTCTAACCCTTGCCACCAAAACAAGATAAAATAGCTGCGGGGGAAAAACGGTTGGTATTAGAGATGAGCGAACTTTTGAAAAATTTGATTCGGCCGATTCGCCGAATTTTCCCAAAAAATTTGTTTCGGTCCGAATTTATTTGCGACGAATCACTATTAAAAATGGCTATTTCTGGGCTTCCAAGAGCCTCCATAGGGTTGCAGAACGTTTTGCTTGGCTGTAACATGCATAGGATGCATGCTGGGTTAGTAAAAAAGAAGTTTGACATGCAGATCAGAGGCATCGCTATTAGATTCGCTGTCGCAGAGCAGCACAATTACAGAGCCTTGAGGTGGCATCAGCATGATGAGCCCATATATTGCCTGAAATACACACTCTTGACTTGGCAGCAGCATAGGGAGCCCATATATTGCCTGAAAAACACACCTTGAATTTGGCAGCAGCATAGGGAGCCCATATATTGCCTGAAAAACACATTGGAGTTGGCAGCAGTAATAGAAGCCCATATATTGCCTGAAAAACACACCGTGGAGTTGGCAGCAGCATAGGGGGGCCCATGTATTGGCAGAAAAATACACCCTGAATTTGGCAGCAGCATAGGGAGCCCATATATTGACTGAAAACCCCATTGGAGTTGGCAGCAGCATTAGGAGACCATATATTGCCTGAAAAACACACCCAGGAGTAGGCAGCAGCATTAGGAGCCCATATATTTTGCCTGAAAGAGACACTGGAGTTGGCAGCAGCATAAGGAGCCCATTTATTGCCTGAAAAACACACCCTGGAGTTGGCAGCAGCATAGGGAGCCCATATATTGCCTGAAAAACACACCCTGGAGTTGGCAGCAGCTTAGGGAGCCCATATATTGCCAGAAAAACACACCCTGAATTTGGCAGAAGCATAAGGAACCCATATATTGCCTGAAAAACACATTAGAGTTGGCAGCAGTATTAGGAGCCCATATATTGCCTGAAAAACACACCCTGGAGTTTGCAGAAGCATAGGGAGCCCATATATTGCCTGAAAAACACACCCTGGAGTTGGCAGCAGCATAGGGAGCCCATATATTGCCAGAAAAACACACCCTGAATTTGACAGCAGCATAGGGAGCCCATATATTGCCTGAAAAACACATTGGCAGTACTATTAGGAGCCCATATATTGCCAGAAAAATACACCCTGAATTTGGCAGCACCATAGGGAGCCCATATATTGACTAAAAACAACATTGGAGTTGGCAGCAGCATTAGGAGCCCATATATTGCCAGAAAGACACACCCTGGAGTTGGCAGCAGCATTAAGAGAACATATACAGATTTTCGGCACAGATATCTTATGCTAAGAATATTATTAAAAATTAAGATCAACGTAAAGCATTTCCTCAATAATTACTTGTGGTCTGATGCGGAGGAATGTCTGTAACTGGAGAGCAGCGCCTTAAATCTGTTTTGCACTATCCATATTTCTTTAGTGTTGGTCTGGCACCATGATCAATCTACTCTGATGCATCAGGCATTGGTGGGTGAAAATCTTGGCTGATCCATGCCCAATTAATTTTCACGCAGGCCAGTCTCTCAAAAAACATTTTTCAAGCGTACTGGAGCACATTGAATTGCCCTCATCAGAGCATCACATACGCACATCTAAGAGTTTCATCACTTTGTTCCTGTTAAAGTCTTCAGGGCCTAGTTACTACTTAGTGAAAGGCCATAAATAGTTACACACCTGCTGCTGTTATCGACAAATCCTGTTTTAAGTGTAGTAAAGCATTCTGTCCTCCCCTCATATACGCACTAAGTATGTCAGGCAGAGAAGTGCCAGGATGGGCACAGAGAAGTTGCAGAGGCCTAAATTTATCAAGCAGAGGTCGCAGCAGACTAGGGGTGAGTGGCAGCAGGAGTCTCAGTGAGAGGCCTGATCTCCCGGTATCAGCTAGCGGTCGTGTCTCGACCAGCAACCCATCTGCCGTCATCCATTGGTTAACACTATCATCCACTTAATCACAAGTGACATCTGACACCCCCAGTCAACTGTCAGTTATATCTTATGCTTTGGGTTCAGCTCCACTATTCAGTGAGGACAATCTGATAATCTGAAAAATCAGCAGCTACTGCCCAGCCAAGAAGTGGAGGAGACACTCGCCGCTTCTTCCACTAGGCGGGAAAGTAGTGATGAGGAGAGTGGCGTGGGAGGTGGTGTTGCAAGCGTTTTTGCTTCTGAAGCAGACACTGTTGAGGAACCTGAGGAGGACATCAGTGAGTTTTGAGGGCACTTTTAAAGACTTGGAGTGATGGAGATTTAGCGGTCAGCATGGTGGCAGAAGGGGAATGTCTGGAGGCAAATGTGCTTGGGGTAGGCCACTTGCTGCGCGGCAGGCTACCTTCCCAGGAGGTAGTGTAAGAGGGTCCCTGAAGTTGTCGGCGGCGGCAGCAGAAGTGAATTAGTGCGGACTGTTGGTAGGAAAATCAGCTACTCGGCGATGTGACAGTTTTTCATCAAGCATCCGCAGGAGGTTAACATGGCTATGTGAAAGATGTGTAGGCAAAAGGCGAAGTGTGGCCAGGGTCCCAATGTTGGTCCCACGGCCCTGCGTCAACATTTACAGCGTCACCATAAAGCGGCCTGGGAGAGTTGGCTCCAGCCTGCTGCATTACCCAGTGGCACGCCGCTCCCTGTTCCTGCCAGCCACCTCCTGTGTGTCATACCCATCCTCTGTCGCTCCAGATGCTCCTCCTCCTCTTAATCCGAGTCAGTCATTCCGCCAGCAATCCATTGGCCAAGCCATGTCCAAGAGACAACAGTATGTGCCCACTCATCCAACGCGCAGAAGCTAAATGTGCTCCTGTATAAGTTGCTGGTGCTCCAGTCCCTCCTTTTTGTGGTGGTGGACTTTTCAGAGAACTGATGGCTTGCGCCGAGCCGAGGTGGAGAGTCCCACGCTGTCATTTCCTGCGAAGTACCAGCCCTTTACAATTTTGTTGAAAAGAAGGTGGGCCAGTCCTTTAGCCTGTCAGTGTGTACCAAGCCTATGTCTGGAGCTGTAACTACGGTCAGGGAAAATACATATCCTTTAAGGCCCACTGGGTGATTGTGGTTCCTGCACAACCACAACAGCAACTTGGACAGGTCCCTCTGCTGTGGCCTCCACGCTCCTAGGCCGTTGTGCCTGTGACAGTGCACTTGCACTTAGCAATGGTGTCACAGAAAAAAGTGCCTAATTGTCAATTACATATTAATTGTTAACATTTATCTTATTTGAACACATTTATAATAATAACATATAACATAATAACAATAACATATAACATATTAATAAAAAAAATTTTTTGGTTAATTTTGTATTTTTTTTCGTTTTCTTTTTTTTATATATTTTGTATTTTTTAAAAAATATATATTTTTATTTTTTTTTATTTATTTTTTGTATTTTGTTTTTTTTTTTTAATTTTTTTTTCATTGTCTTTTTTAATATTTTGTTAATTTTTTTATAAACTTTTTTTTTTCATTTTTTATTTTTTTTTTGCATTTTGTTTTTTCTAAATATTTATTTTTTGGTATTTTTATTTTTTTTTAATTTTTTTCAGTGCCCTTCCAGCTTACCATGTGTGCAGGACACGGCGGTTTCACGCTGTTCTTCATATGGTTTGCCTTGAGCCAGGGAGTCACACATGGGAGGAACTGCTAAAAATCATAAATTAATAAATGAAATCATGGCTTACTCCAGGAAAAATGCAAATGGAATCCATGGTGACTGACAATGGAAAGAACATCTTGTCTGCGCTGCGACAAGGAAGCCTGAGCCATGCGCCCTGTATGCCACACGTGTTCAACCTAGTTGTCAAGCATTTTCTAAAGTCTTCCCCCCATCTGCAAGACATCCTAACAACGGGAAGGAAACTTTGCATGCACTTCAGCCACTCCTACACCGCCAATCACACCCTTCTTGAGCCACAGCATCAGAACGGTATCCCCCAAAATAGTCTGATTTGCGATGTTTCCACCCGTTGGAATTCCACCCTCCATATGTTGGATCGATTTTACGAACAGAGAAAAGCCATCACTGATTTCTTGATGATCCAAGCGGATAGGGGGACTCCCCTGTGTAACTTCAATGTAAACCAGTGGCAGCTCATACGTGACACCTGTCGTTTGCTCAGGCCCTTTGAAGAAGCCAATTATTAGTCAGTCACCAGGACTACGGGATGAACGATGTGATTCCAATGCTTCATGTACTACAACACATGTTGGAAATCATGGCTGGTCAGGGCACTGGAGACATGGCGCCTACATTTCACGGCCACATGAAGCCTGTGGGGGCTGAAGTGGAGGAGGGGGTGGGGCACAGCGAAGCACAGTTTAGGTTTGACAAAATGGCCATTTTATCTAGTCATCTGACTGGAGAGGAGGAGCAGGAGCAGCCAGAGGAGCTAGAGGGTTGTGAGGAAGGCGAGACAGAGGACCCAGACACACCGTGGCAGTATGCAGTGGAGATGGAGAAAGGAAGTCCCTCTGAGTCACTTGCACAAATGGCACGATGCATGCTCACGTGCTTGTGTATTGACCGCAGAATTGTCTCCATTTGTCAGTGGGATGACTTTTGGCTCTCCACCTTATTGGACCCTCACTACTGGCACAAAATGTATTTTTTTTTAATTTTTTAATAAAGTTATTTTTAAAAAGTGTGTCTGTGTGTTTTTTTTTTTACTTTTAACCCTTTGTGAACTGGTAAGGGGTCCATGTGACCCCTATACCAGTTCACAAGGCTCGGGGGTCTGACAAGTCACCTGCGGCTAGCGGGTGACTTGCCATTAACCCTGAGACACCCAATTACCTGCCTCCCAAAAAAACCCTTAAAATTCCCCCAAGAAATGGTGTCCCCCCCCCCCCCCCCTGTGAAGGGGGACCCCACACCAATTTTTTTTATTATGGTTTATTGGGGATATTCCAAATGTAAAGGGTTGTTTTGGTAGAAAAAGCACAAGGTGCTCACTTTGTCTGCAGAGCTGAAATTTTGAAGTAAAATTACCGTTATGCGCATGCTTTACTTGTGTATGTGGTGTGTTTGGCAACTCTTTCCTTGACAGAACCTATGCATGTTGGGTATTGTTCTGTTTGGGGCATGTTGCTTTTTCAGATTTTCAGTTTTTTTCTGGTTTGTATATATATTTTTTAGAAAAATCTGGTTTTGATTCTGCTTTTTTATTAATTTTTAGGGAAACCTTGTGCAACCAAAGAATACATTGAGGGATTACTTCCAGGAAACTGCATCCATGTCAACAAGCCTGGTACGCCTAGAAAGCCTGAGGTGTATACTTCTAGGGAATATATAGTTTGTCTGGGGTATTTCAAATGTAAAGGGTTGTTTTTCTTGAAAACTGCAAGGTGCGCATATTGCATAGCATAGTTGTATTTTATCTGAAAATCTCCTAAAGCGTTGTTTCAGTTTGGGGGAGTCTCCTGGGCAGGAAAGGGTGTCTACCTATACATATGTGGTACCGCTGTAACCGGGAGAAATTGGGGTTTTACACGCAATAAGATTTTATTGACAAACTTACATTTTTTATTACAAAAAAACACTACAAATTGTAAAAAATCGTTTTTTTTTTATTTTTTGCACAATTTTCACCCAAAAATATTGAGAATACACTTAGAAAATGACAAACAAGACATTTCATGTTAAAGCCCAGGCTCTGCTAAAAAAAAAACAATATATCACTTTCCTGGGAAATCCCTGGAAATCCCTTCAAAAATCACAGTTGAACATGGGGAGCGCAAAATAGTGCAAAATGGTCTGGTAACAAAGGGTGACAAAATCTCAAGGTAGGCTGGCGGTTAAAGGGTTAAAGAAAATGCCAAATAACTGGATAAAACATTGTCCAGATATTATTACCTCTAAATAAAGTTTTGTTTGGTATATATACACGGGAAACTTCATTACTACAGAAATGTTTTGTCACCTCTATTTAGTGTCATATACCATCTTCCTATTTCAGCAGAGATCCCGTGAGGGGCTCCACCCAGGAATAAACATGACAAATGAAATGTATTTCCCAACTCCTGGTGGAGACCTTATTACATATAGAGGAAGGAGTGACACATCAAAGAGAAAATGATCCGGGCACACCAAACCGGTTCCTGATCACACAAAACCGTGTCAGGGAAAGCATGCAGCCGGCATATAGGTACCGAAAATGTAAATGACACCAAACTATGTGCATTCCAGTAATTCCTTCTACAGTTTAGGTCAACAGCGCACGTGGAGCTATTTATATATAAATGTGCACAAAAATATATACAACAATAGTGAATAAAAAGTAGGCTGGAGAAACTACCAATTCTTTCACCACTATACAAGCCGCGCTGTATTTTTAACAATATAACAATTCTTTCCAGCTGGTGAAGTTACCTGTTGGAGTTATAAGGACTAATGACCTAAGAATTAGTGACTATTGTTTTTATCCCGCGGAGTCATGCTATGTGATCTCACATTTAGCCTTTGTATTATATATAAATGTAAAGTTGTAACAAACTCACCAGAGCCAGAAGAGTTCAGCTAAAACATTGGAGAGGGTTGATGCCCTCAACTCAGTGTGGCTCACCATCTTGGGAAACCGTGTCATATTTTTTTAGCTACCCTGTAGAGTTTTGTCACTTATTTTTCACACTTTTCTGGTTGTGAAAGTTTTTTTCAACCTCAATGCAGGTGTATCTAAAGAACCAAATCAGATACAGAAGCTAACTTGAAATCTTAATGTCTTGAGGGTATCCAAAATGCTGGAGCTCCCCCTGCACATAACCCCCCCCCCCCCCCAGATACCTGTAAACTTTACCTTAATCTCCCTATCCCACAGGGAATGCAGTGCCCTGATTGGCTGCCCATTGGTAACGTGGGCTGTGATGTTCTGGCCACTGAATGCAGCCAACTCTGCACTGTCACAGCCCACATGACCGCAAACTGCGGCCCTGGATTCCCGATAAGGAGGTTAAGGTAAGGTTCACGGGCTTCTGGGGGGGTTATATGCAGGGGCCCCCAGCATTCTAAATGACCCCCCCCCCAGCCTGTCAGTGGTTCCAGCAGAAACCAACACCCTTGCCGTGGAGAGTGCTGGTCAGCTTTAAATGCTTTTCAATGGCTTATTTGTGAAATATCACAATGGTCTGAGCTGGGATGTGTCGGTTAATGATTGCTACGTCTGTAGGTACTACCAAAATGAGCAAAGGCTTTTCCCATTCTTGGTATTACCCCCATAGAACTCATATGCACTGTCCATGATCCACACTTCAATGGAATCTAAGGCCTGGTAAGGGTGGCTATTCCCAGTGGGCACAGCCAGGAGTCTGTCTTATTGTACAGTATACTTTCCTCCCAATCAACCCCTCTGTTCAAACAGGTTCCTTTACACTAAAACAGATGAATTAGGAGGAGGCTTATCTTCCGTTACCCTTCATTCCTATACCCACTTTACTCCTGTGTCCTATGAGCCGCCCCCCTTTTCTTTTCTCCTTTCCTTTTTTCTCTCTTCACTTTCAACCTTATTTTTTGAAATTTTCTTCCCTTTTGTTTGTATATCTTGTGCTTTACATTTCGGCTGAGACAGCAGGCTTGGTCCCAGATGCCTCTTTAATCACCTTGTGTAGCGGGAGTGTGCCTGGCCATTGGCACGCGCTCGAGGAGCAAGGGGGGGTTCTTGGACCTAGGGTAGGGCGACTCAGGTTAGTGTGGCATGTGTAGGGTGGAGGTGCACTTACTGATTAAGTCGTCGCTGGTCTCTAATCATGACACTCCTTGATGTAAACAACAGGGGGTCTTTATTTGAGGGCTTCCATCCATGTAAAACAGCATAAATCAGTACAGGCAATATCCATTGGAAGTTACAGCAAACAGTCTTCACAGCTTCCAGTACAATCCACAGGCTCCTTCCCTCACTGTTACTCAGCTCCTCCACCACATTAAGACTTCCCCTCTTCAGCTTAGAACTCAGAACACTCTAGAAGGTTTGGGTTCTCCCTTATATAACCTCTGAAATGTTGCTAGGCCCAACCAATGGCAGGGCAGGTAATGTTGCCAATGCCACCTGGCTGAGTATTTATCTATTTTAAGGCGTACGCTAGACTAATTAATATTGACGGGCAGGCTGATTAATTACTAGCGGCAGGTAGCGACAGATGTGCGCCTGTAGAGCGGATTTCAGAGCAACCGCTAGTAGTCGCTGTGCTTGGCCATGGTTCGCTAGTTCAGAGCGTCTCAGTCGCTGTGCAGTATTGATGAATACGTTGTGGGGAGTCGCTATATGAGCAGTACAGCGCTGTATGGGAGCGAATGGTAGCAACTGGTCAGTGCGTCCGACTCACACCATATTCATAAAAAAAACAGCCTCAAACACCTCCGGCGCTCAAAAATGTTTCACTGTAGCCGAGAGCGTCGGAGGCTGTGTGATTAAAGGCTGTTTTTTAACATGTATCCACCAGTAACAAAGCGAAAACATATGGAATTACATTGTTATAACATTGTAACATGAACACATTAATGCCAGACCTGTAATGTCAATTCTGCATAAATATTTAAATAATGAAAAAAGTGTGAAAAAATGGCCTTTTCTAGGCAAGGAGAGGTCACAACATTATTTGAGATTAAAAAAAAATAATAATAAAAACCCCCTGTTTAAAGAGAAGTAAAAGAAAGTCTATTGAAATGTATGGGAGAGCGACAGGTAGTAAGAGGTAATACGTGGTGCTCTGCAAGGCTGAACGCCGGTGCCATACGCTAAGGCTGGAATAATGATGAATCAGACGCTACATGGCGCTGTTCCAGTCGCTCACCAGAATCCGCTTGATAAATGTGTAATTGTGTGCCGTGTCCGTCATTCACCTGACGCTACTTGACGCTACCTGCCGCTGTACAGGCACTACCTGTCGCTATCCCTTCATGAATAAGGCCCGAAGTTTATTCCTTAGGCAACACTGCCATCATGTGGATTCATGATGCAATGGCACCTAAGTTCTGTGTTTAACTATTATTATTAAAGTTCCTATCACTATCAGGGCCTACCCCACTGACAGGGCACTAAAGTTTCCTATGTGTAGTGTTGATCACCGTTCCACCCATCACACTTGGTTATAAATCCTTTTGTAGCCACTCAGAATCTCCCAGCTTACTGACTTAAAAACTGATTACAGAGTTGGTTTCCATATATGACCTTTATTTTTTGCTGCTGTATCCACTGTTGTATATGTTGTATAGATTTAAAGTAAATGGACCTGTGCTGTGTTCTGAAGACTGCTGTATGTGCCTGCTTCAGCTGCCTTCCTGTTGCCGTAATCTATCTTTTTCCTTTTGCTTCCACTGCTGATACAGCGTGAAGTGTTCTTGCCTCCACCAGTTCTCTACAACTGGAGTGGGCGGAGTAACTAGGTGGAGTGACTTGAGTAACTGTTGTGTGGTTGGAGTCGCTGGAGTAACTGTGGAAAGGTTTGACTGAGCAGAGTAACTAAATGGAGTAGGCAGAGTAACTTTATGGATTGTTTTGAGTGAGTAAAGATAGTAAGCACTAAATTAACCAATTGATTGACCAATTTTAAAGAGTGCACATGGCAGGCTTCATAGAGTGAGAAATGCATTTCAACTTTTATTTATTTATATAGCACATTTATTTGCAATGTTGTTGCTCAAAGTGCTTAACAGTTACATTAAAACACACATTTCTAAAAACCAAACAAAAAAACAGCCAGGAGCGGCACTACCTATTAACAGTAACTGGGTGGAGAGACTTGAGTAACTGTTGTGTGGTTGGAGGGGCTGGAGTAACTGTGGAAAGGTTTGACTGGGCAGAGTAACTATATGGATTGTTTGGAGTGAGTAAAGATAGTAGGCATTAAATGATGAAGTATTTCTATCTTGCTAAATGACTGGCTATGTCATTTGTCTAACCTGTTTTCCATAACATGTTTTCATGGGGAGTTTTCCTGAGACTGGCTGTGTGGGTGGAGCAGCTGTAAAATGAATGTAACGAGCCAGGCTGCAGCTGTGTTGCTATGGCAACTCACTCTGAGGTAGAATGCACATTGAAACACATTTCTAATGCACTGGTGGTTGTCATATTCAAATGGCTGTAGCATGTATAGCATGTCTCTGAAATATTAAAACTGAAGGCACAGTCACAGTTTAGAAATTGCCATTCAAATTTGTGGTGTCTAGAGTGGAGTTTCAATGAATGTCAATGGGAGGTGTGAGTTGCAAACAAAAGGTCATATTGTGAAAACTGTTAGGGCTATGGCTTAGCCTTGGACATTTTTAGCGGCAGCAGGGATAGCTGAACGTTTTGATATAAGATTTGTGTAGGTGGAGTCAAAAAATGAGGGAGAGGTCGCTGCCACGACCTACTCACCCAGCCTTCGGTCCCGCGCCATCTGCGGGCGGTCAGCCGGAGGTCTGGCGGGGCGGCGTCCTCGACGGGCGGCTGTTCAGCGGCTTCCGTTGCTGACGGCCACTCGGCTGTTTCCGCCGCGAGCGGCGGCTCGGGCAGTTCCGCCGCGAGCGGCCGCGTCCCCGGCATCGCGTCGCGCTCCTGACGTCCAGCGTCGTGCTCGCGCGCGCGAGCACTCAGCATTTATGCCCTCCGCCGGCGCTGCACACAGCGCGCCCGCCGGAGGTAATCAGCGCTGGGCCTATGAGCCCTGTGTGGGGGAGGCTCCGGGTTTGGGCCAATGAGCCCAAGGTGGTTCTGGGCGGAACGTCCTGTAGTTTGAATGAGGCAATCAGTCCTAGTATCCTAGAATGCACCAATCATGTCCCTCAATCATGTCTGCCACTTCCTATAAAGGTGTTTCCATCACATTTGGTCCTTGCCCGTGATAGCGTGCTGCTGGGTGTGAATTGGTGTCTGCTCTGTCTTCGATTATCCTGCTGTGTATGACCATCCTTGACCGACCTTAGCCTGTTTCCCTGACTACGATTTGCCTGCTCCACTGTACTGCGTACCCGTGATCTCCCGGTTTTGACCTTTGGCTCGACTTGACTATTCTTCCGTCTCATCCTTTGGTGCCGCGTTTCATTGGACTGGTCTTCCGTGTATGACCTCTGCTTGTTTGACCTTGCCCAGTCTCGTTCCTGGTTCATCTGCCTTCCCCTTCATAAGTCTGCATCCTTTGTGCTATAAAGTCCTGGGGGCAACCGTGCCCGGTGAGGCGTGTTAAGCGTCCCGGCAGACGGGGGCTTGTCTATAGGCGAAGCTAGCAGCGGAGATTGGGGGTTGCAGACTTATTTGGAAGGTGGGCGTCCCTCGGGACCTGACATTATCACGGGCCATTTATCATTTCCTAGATGAAAGAAGCAATGCAACAGGTGCAAGTTATGGCCACCGCCATCAACCAGCTGGCCCAACGAGTGGCTACGCAGGAAAGCCGCCAACTACCTGTACCACTGGATCCTGGGTCTTCAGTCGAGCCGAAGATTCCCCTTCCAGAAAAATTCTTTGGGGAACGGTCTAAATTCTCTAACTTTAAGAACTCATGTGAACTCTACTTCCGCCTACGCCCACACTCACCCTGGTCGGAAACTCAACGAGTGGGCCTAGTTATCTCACTACTTCAGGGTGACCCTCAGACCTGGGCGTTTGGACTGGCGTCTACGGATGAAGCCTTACAATCAGTCTCCGCCTTCTTTGCTGCTATGGAGCTTTTGTATGCTGACCCAGACCGGGCTTCAACGGCAGACTCTAAACTACAGAGTCTTAGACAAGCGAAACGGTCGGCTGAAGAGTATAGCGCAGAGTTCCGTCGATGGTCCATTCCAAGTGGAATGACCCAGCCTTGTGCAGCCAATTTAGAATTGGACTCTCTGAAAGTATTAAAGATGCTCTTGTGAATTATCCGCTACCCAAGAGCCTTGATGAATATATGCAACTGGCAATTAGAGTGGATAGACGTCTCAGAGAAAGACGCCTAGAAAAGGTCAAGGATCAACCTTGGGGATCCCCTCGCCAAGAGTTCAGCCCTAAGGGTGCTGCTGCCTCTTCTGCTATGACATCCGAAGAGCCCATGCAGCTTGGCGTGACTCATCTTTCTCAGGCGGAGAAAGTACGACGCAGATCGCAAGGTCTTTGCCTGTACTGCGGGAATCCTGGCCACTTCGCCAAGAATTGACCTAACAAGGCCCCGGTGGCGGGAAACTACAGCACCTAGATCCAGTTGAGGGACTTCATCTAGGCGGTCAGGTATCACTCCCTCATGTAAATCGATTACTCTTGCCAGTTATGGTCTCTTGGGGCCTTTCCAAGACTTCTGTCTCCGCCTTCATTGACAGTGGAGCGGCTGGCAATTTCTTGGATAGGTCACTTGCCTCCACCCTTAATATCCCATTGATCCCTTTAGAAAATTCGCTTCGGGTCCTGGCTGTCAATAATGAACCAATCATGGGAGGATTGGTTTCCTTTAAGACCCCTTTGGTGAATTTAGTTGTGGGATCTGCCCATTCTGAGAAATTAGAATTTTTTATTCTTGAAAGTCCTGTATCTCCTATTGTGTTAGGATTCCCATGGTTAAAAACCCATAACCCGGTTATTAATTGGGGATCTGGGGATCTAGTTAAATGGAGTCCATTCTGTTATGAGCATTGTTTCTCTACAGCCCTAAGGTCCTCACAGGTCATCCTTGATGGCTTACCACCTGCCTACGCGGATTGGGCGGATTTTTTCTCCGAAAAATCCGCTGACACTCTCCCTCCGCATAGGGCCTATGATTGTCCCATCAATTTGCTTCCAGGTACTATACCCCCTAAGGGGAAGATATACAATCTCACAAGATCTGAAGAGCTGGCCATGAAAAATTATATTACGGAGAATCTCAAGAAAGGATTCATCCGTCCTTCCACCTCTCCTGCTGGTGCTGGTTTCTTCTTTGTCGAAAAGAAGGACAGCGGTTTACGCCCCTGTATTGACTACCGGGGACTAAACAAAATTACGGTCAAGAATAGATATCCGTTACCTTTAATCAATGATCTCTTTAATCAAGTATCTCGGGCTCAGATTTTTTCCAAACTTGATCTTAGAGGGGCATATAATCTTATTTGTATACGCCAGGGAGATGAATGGAAGACAGCTTTCAATGTCAAAGATGGTCACTACGAATACTTGGTTATGCCCTTCGGCCTATGTAATGCCCCTGCAGTCTTCCAAGATTTCGTGAACGACATTTTTCGCGATTTCTTGGGTCAATTTTTGGTGGTCTATTTAGACAATATACTTATTTTTTCCCGTTCCTTGTTGGAACACCGTCAATGTAAAAGCGGTGTTACAAAGGTTACGGGAGAACCATCTGTATGCTAAAATTTCTAAGTGTGTATTTGAAGTTTCTGAAATTCCGTTTCTAGGATATTTGATCTCTAAGCGTGGGTTGGTTATGGATCCCTCCAAAGTATCCGCGATACTGGAGTGGGAGCAACCAAGAACCCTAAAGGCGCTTCAGAGGTTTTTAGGATTTGCAAACTTTTATAGACAATTCATAAGGGGGTTCTCTTCCATAGTGGGGCCCTTAACTGACCTTACTCGGAAGGGTGCTTTTGTTGAGGAGTGGCCTCCCTCAGCAATAAGCATTTTAAATCACTGAAAAAGACCTTTACTTCAGCTCCGGTGTTGATCCACCCCAATATCAATCACCCGTTTCTTTTGGAAGTCGACGCTTCCGAGCTTGGTGTGGGAGCAGTCCTCTCTCAGTATTCTGGTAATCCGGAGAGACTGCATCCCTGTGCCTTCTTTTCACGTAAATTTTCTCCTGCTGAATGAAATTATGATGTTGGTAATAGGGAACTATTGGGTATTAAACTGGCCTTTGAAGAATGGCGACACTGGCTGGAGGGTTCTCTACATCCCATTACTGTATATATTGATCACAAGAATCTGGAATATATAGAATCCGCCAAAAGGCTCAAAGAATACCAAAGCAGACGCCCTGTCTCGCAATTTCGGAGAGTGTAAGGATTGATTCGATCCCACAGAACCGATTTTACCCTTAGGTTGTATTGTGGGTGCCCTTCTCCCTGATTTGTCTAGTTCTTTGACTCCGTATCAGATTGATGCTCCTCCCGGTAAACCCTCTGAATGCCAATTTGTTCCGCCTCATTTACGTCTCGCCGTCTTACAGGAATTTCATGATGCCAAGTCCGCCGGTCACTTAGGGGTTCGGAAAACATTGGCTATCGCCAAACGCCATGTTTGGTGGCCTACCATCAGACGCGACATAACCGCCTTTGTTGAAGCATGCCCTGTATGTGCGCGTAGTAAGACGATCCATGGATCTCCAGCGGGATTATTAGTACCTCTGGAGATTCCTGGTGAACCGTGGTCCCACATATCCATGGATTTCATTGTCGATCTACCTCAATCGCAGGGGAATACTGTAATCTGGGTGGTGGTTGACCGCTTAAAATGGCGCATTTTATTCCTATGGTAAAACTTCCGTCGGTGCCGGAGTTGGTGCAGTTATTCATTAAGCATGTTTTCCGTCTCCATGGTATACCACAGAATATAGTTTCGGATCGGGGGGTTCAGTTTGTATCCCGCTTCTGGAAAGCTTTTTGTACTCGGTTGGGCATAAAACTGTCCCTTTCTACAGCCTATCATCCCCAGTCTAACGGACAGACTGAGCGGGTGAATCAGAGTTTAGAACAATACTTGCGCTGCTTTGTATCGGATCGTCAAGAACAATGGGCGGACTTTATCGAGTTTGCAGAGTTCGCCTTTAACAATGCGCCTAGCGAGTCGACCAAGTTTTCGCAGTTTTTTTTGTAACTATGGCAAGAATCCCAAGGCATCTTCCTTCTCTGGTCCTTCCTCCAACCTGCCGGCCTTGGAGGAATGGTTACGGGAAAGAACTAAGGTATGGTCTGAAATACAGACGAACCTTAGGAAAGCCTCTGTGAGATATAAAGTGTTCGCGGACCGACATAGATCGCGGGAACCACCATTCCAGGTGGGAGACTGGGTCTGGGTATCCACTAAAAATATAGCTCTTAGACAACCCTCGCCAAAGTTGGGTCCTAAGTATATCGGTCCTTTTCCCATCACAAATAAGTTGAGGGATGTTACCTTTAAAGTTAAGCTACCTATGTCCATGAAGATTCCGTCTACTTTTCATGTTTCCCTATTGACATCCGCCAGAAACGTTCAGGTGTCATCTCCTCCTCCAGTTGTAATGGGAGATGAACCTGAGTACGAGGTTAACAGAATACTCGACGCTCGATTGGTCCGAAATTCATTACAGTATTTAATTGATTGGAAGGGTTTTGGTCCTGAGGAGAGATGTTGGGTACCGGCCAAAGATGTTCATGCCAGAACTTTAGTCAATAGATTCCATCGTGAGAATCAAATTTTATTGCAGTGCAAATTTTATTGCAATATTAAAATGGACACATAACATATAATGACAACATGACACATAATTTAAAAGGTTTACAAAAACCAATGACCGGGCGTTGTAAGTGAACCATAAAGGACTATTAAAAACTGTCCATAAATTTAATGTTGAAGAATATAAGGTGTTTTCTGAGATATGCCAGGGATATAAGAATCAACCGCATGAAAATAAGTAATACAAGTGAGCATCTGCCTATAAGGCATATGTATACCGAAATAGTGACCACATGAGTTGTGGATACAAAAGAAAAAATAAGATTCAAGATAAAGGTACAAAAATTATTAAGTGAATAAGCAAAGCCCCAGTAAGATGCTGGGGTATAAAGTGCAAAGTGCAGAGAGTGACATAGCAGTGTCTTAGCAGTGAGACTGATATACCATGGCACATACAAAGTAAACAATTCCCTCACATAAAGATAAATACAACAATTATACTGTCACCAAAATAGCCGGTGCCGGTCCCACTTAGAGCGCCCGTTCACCAACACCGACGCGTTGCGTGAGAGATCACTTCCTCAGGGAGCTGTTCCATGTTGCCTCCCAAGACCACTCCTAAATACCTGTGTGTGTGGGCAGGTGTCCAATCCCATCTGGGCGTCACACCCACATGCTTCCTCCTTATGATTACTTCCTGTCAGCCAGACTACTTCCTGTATGCTGCAATGATCACGTGCAGACCGGCAAATTAGGGCAGGCATCCCAAATACAAATAGGCTTCACTCCCGAAGTACGTCATTCCGGGACAGGAAGAGATCAACATTACCCATAATCAGTACGCGCCTGTGCGTTATGGCGCCCAGTACCTCCGGGGGGCGGCACACCCAGCGCGCAAGCGCACTGGGTGGCCAATACCACCGAGAGGTACACCCACCGCGCATGCGCAGCTGCCCGGCTGTAAGAGATAACAAGTGCGCACGCGCACTGTGTCAGTACTGTGCAATGACACACCGTGCCCAGTGAGCACGCGCACCGTGTCCCCAAATAGGGCAGGCGGGATATTAATGTAAATACCACACAAGAAATATGGCGCACCCACGGCGCACACTGAGACACACAGGATGGAGTAAAATTAGCCCTGTACATAATCAGTGTGCGCAAGTTGCTAGTGCGCCCATGCCCAGAGCACCACGCGCGCAGGCGCACAGCGCCGCCGACAGTGTATCCAGCGTGCGCGCGCTATTGCCGCGCTCAAGGAGTATTCCAAATGCGCACGTGCACACCCGTCTCAAACTGCGGACGCAACCACAGCGCACACTGAGGGGGACAACAATTGAAAAGTACTTTGACAAATAAACAAAAAACATACATCTACTGCTTATTTACAAACACTGATATTAACTGTGTCTCAAACTGTTATGATTACTATACGATCTATAACTCTAAATTCCTATTGGGGCATACCCAAAGTTGAATGTGGCCCCTCACCTATTATAAAGTTAATTATTCAATGTAGCATATGTCTATATCTATATTATTCTATAAAATGTATTAATTATGTATTTAATTAATTGTATTTTTTATTTTTATTGTTATGTTTTATTATATCTTTGTTTATTATTATTTTATTTTGTTTTGTTTTGTTTTATTATTTTATTTTGCTTTATTTTATTGTTAATCCATTATAATAATCTATTATGAGGCCCATATTGACAATACGTTTCTTCCCAAAGCACTAGTAGTGTGGGCAACTATGTATAAAAATTTCTAATAACGATTTATATGCCTAAAATATGTGGGTCAATATCTGAAATTAATAGTTTCATAATTAAATTCATAATTGATTCATGGTTAATTGACCCCTGCTGACAATTATCTAAAGGTCATAAAAATATATTCAATGCAATTAATAAATAATACAAGTTAGCATCTGCCTATAAGGCATATGTATACCGAAATAGTGACCACATGAGTTGATACAAAAGAAAAGATAAGATTCAAGATAAAGGTACAAAAATTATTAAGTGAATAAGCAAAGCCCCAGTAAGATGCTGGGGTATAAAGTGCACAGTGCAGAGAGTGACATAGCAGTGTCACTCTCATATTTTTGGCACATAAATCGTTATTAGAAATTTTTATACATAGTTGCCCACACTACTAGTGCTTTGGGAAGAAACGTATTGTCAATATGGGCCTCATAATAGATTATTATAATGGATTAACAATAAAATAAAGCAAAATAAAATAATAAAACAAAACAAAATAAAATAATAATAAACAATGATATAATAAAACATAACAATAAAAATAAAAAATACAATAATTAACTTTATAATAGGTGAGGGGCCACATTGAACTTTGGGTATGCCCCAATAGGAATTTAGAGTTATAGATCGTATAGTAATCATAACAGTTTGAGACCCAGTTAATATCAGTGTTTGTAAATAAGCAGTAGATGTATGTTTTTTGTTTATTTGTCAAAGTACTTTTCAATTGGTGTCCCCCTCAGTGTGCGCTGTGGTTGCGTCCGCAGTTTGAGCCGGGTGTGCACTGTGCGCGTGCGCATTGGGAACACTCCTTGAGCGCGGCAATAGCGCGCGCGTGCTGGATACACTGTCGGCGGCGTTGTGCGCCTGCGCGCGTGGTGCTCTGGCCGCGCGGGTGCACTAGCAACTTGCGCACACTGATTATGTACAGGGCTAATTTTACTCCATCCTGTGTGTCTCAGTGTGCGCCGTGGGTGCGCCATATTTCTTGTGTGGTATTTACATTAACATCCCGCCAGCGCCTGCCCTATTTGCACGGTGCGCGTGCTCACTGGGCACGGTGTGTCATTGCACAGTACTGACACAGTGCGCATGCGCACTTGTTATCTCTTACAATCGGGCTGCTGCGTATGCGCGGTGGGTGTACCTCTCGGTGGTATTGGCCACCCAGTGCGCTTGCGCGCTGGGTGTGCCGCCCCCCGGAGATACTGGGCGCCATAACGCACAGGCGCCCACTGATTATGGGTAATGTTGATCTTTTCCTGTCCCGGAATGACGTACTTCGGGAGTGAAGCCTATTTGTATTTGGGCTGCCTGCCCTAATTTGCCGGTCTGCACGTGATCATTGCAGCATACAGGAAGTAGTCTGGCTGACAGGAAGTAATCACATGGAGGAAGCATGTGGGTGTGACGCCCAGATGGGATTGGACACCTGCCCACACACACAGGTATTTAGGAGTGGTCTTGGGGGGACAACATGGAACAGCACCCTGAGGAAGTGATCTCTCACGCAACGCGTCGGTGTTGGTGAACGGGCCCTCTAAGTGGGACCTGGACAGGCTATTTTGGTGACAGTATTATTGTTGTATTTATCTTTATGTGAGGGAATTGTTTACTTTGTATGTGCCATGGTATATCAGTCTCACTGCTAAGACACTGCTATGTCACTCTCTGCACTGTGCACTTTATACCCCAGCATCTTACTGGGGCTTTGCTTATTCATTCAATTTTTGTACCTTTATCTTGAATCTTATCTTTTCTTTTGTATCCACAACTCATGTGGTCACTATTTCGGTATACATATGCCTTATAGGCAGATGCTCACTTGTATTACTTATTTTCATGCAGTTGATTCTTATATCCCTGGCATATCTCAGAAAACACCTTATATTCTTCAACATTAAATTTATGGACAGTTTTTAATAGTCCTTTATGGTTCACTTACAACGCCCGGTCATTGGTTTTGTAAACCTTTTAAATTATGTGTCATGTTGTCATTATATGTTATGTGTCCATTTTAATATTGCAATAAAATGTAGTTATTAGCGTAGATAGTGTGTGCGGCTGATTTATATGGTGAGAATACAGCGATCCATACTGGTAGATTGCAACCATAGATAGTATTCTGTACTTACTTGACGGTCAAATAAAGTATTCAGTATTAAGTATTTAATGAAAAAAATGCAGAATTTTGAACTAAAACAATGCAAAGTAAAATGCAATATAGCAGTCATGTGATCATATAAAATAATAGCACAAGTATGACATGCAGCAGCCTCCTGGCAGAGCTCCCTGTGACGTACAGCTGCGGGGATCGTCTCTGTCCAGTCAGACAGGGCGGGGGATTCCCATGGTGGATCGCGCATAGCGAGCCTCTGTACTGACGGGGTCGCGCAGCTCTGACATAGGCTTATGATACAAAGGGGTGGGGAGGAATGTCTGAGGCTCTTATGCATTTTCTGACTTACAAGAGACCTACAAAGAAAATATAAATTCCAGGATGGTTGTCTCTGGTTGGTCTCAATTGTCCCTCTTTGAGATTTAATATGCAGATCTGCATCACTAAATGATTCATTTGCCTATTTAAAGTGTTTGTAAACTGTTACAACCTATCCATCCCCCAATCAGGGAGTGTGGCCTAATTTAACAATAGTCCCTCTTGATGTTGCTATCATGAAAAAAAAATCTTGCTAGCCCCACCTCCGCACTGCACAGCCCCCACCCCACCAGGCAACAGTGGCCGGCGGCTGCACAACGCTTTCTGTGACAGCTCCCATGTGCACCACTGCCTTCAGATGAATGAGGGCGGCATGCTGCGGACTCGGCAGAGAAAGGTAAGGCCTTTTTTTATTTTTAAATGCCTTGCATTTACTGGGGTGGCAAGTGAAGTGGGACCTGCAGGGGAAGGGAAGGAAGGGGTTGGAAGGGTTGTCAAACCTAGGGGGTCCATGATTGGGGGCAGGTCACGGGGCCCCCTCATTGTTCCTCCTTCACCTTATTTATCATATTTTTTCCGTTTGCCATCATTTAGAGAAAGGATGCACAATTCATCTCTGCTGTTTCACTCTTTAAGTGGACCAAATTCCCCCTCTCCCGGGGCATGCTTACCTTGCCAAGAAGCCCACAGTGCATGTGTTTCCTCCGCTTTAAAATCTTTTGGGTAAAGTTTTTTTTATTTACTAAGACAAAAAATATTGTATTTGTACACGTTTAGGATCAAAAGGGGGGGGCAGACATGACTGTATGGGGCCCCGAAATTCCTACTGGCGGCCCTGAAGGCGCCTTACCCCCCAACTGCTTCCGATGTACCATAATTAGGGTAGCCCACCACTCTGGGCATGTGTATAATCACTGCATGGATGGGTTAAATGTGTGCGCAAAGCATACAATGGCCTCCAATGCCCCTAATACTTGCGGCTTCAATAGCTTGATGGGCATTGTCATCAGTCACTCCCAGACTCATCTCATCGCCCCTTACCACCAAAGATGGGTGTCTCCCGTAGTGGGTACGGCAATGGCTAAGCCACCAATAAAATAAAAGCTAAATATGAATAGAATGTTACTGCACTATTCAATTATTTAAACCGGACCTTCAGCATAATTTCATGAAAAAGCCAAAGCCCTTAAAATACTATTTCCCAGCATCTAAAATTAATATATTTTAAGCGGACCTTCACTCTGAATAAGAGTCTATCTTATATGTTTCCCACACCCTGTACATACAGATTGCCCACATTAAAAATCATCCTACCTGCATCTACTGCATGTTATGAGCCTTTAAACATCCAAGATGGCGGCTTATGGAAGCCGCCATCTTATCAGGCAGCCTGCAAACAGGAAGTGCCTCCTGACTGTGCTGCTCTGCATTCTGGGATTGCTGACCTTTTCCTGACCCCAGCTCTGCTCTGTCTGAGCAAAGCACAGCTATAACCCGCCCCCCCCTGTACCTTATCCCACTCTCCTCTCCTCAGTAAGTGTGATGCTTCTGAGTCAAGATGGCGGCGCCCGTATCCTAAATTCCTGAACAGAGTTGCAGCCCAGTGGGGGAAAGAATAATAAGTTAGTGACAAAAAACGTAAAATATATTAATTTTAGATGCTGGGGAACCGTTTTTTAAGAGTTTGGGCTTTTCATTAAATCACGCTGAAGGTCCGGTTTAACGTTTTTAGTCGCTTACTTCTAATTCTTTCCCCCACTGAACTGCAACTCTGTTCAGGACTCTAGGATACGGGTGCTGCCATTTTGCCTCAGAAGCATCACATACTAAGCAAAGGAAGAGGGTGGACAAGTGCAAGGGGGTGGGTTATAGCTGTGCTTAGCACAGACAGAGCAGGGTTAAGGTCAGGAAAAGGTCAGCAATCCCAGAATGCATAGCGGCATATCCACAAAACACTTCCTGTCTGCAGGCAGCCTGAAACTACATGGGCCATCATCTTGGATAATCAAAGGTTAAAAAAACGCAACAGGTACAGGTAGGATAATTTTTTAATGTAAGCCATCTGTATGTAGGGGTTGGGGGAAACATACAAAATAGACTTATTCAGGGTGAAGGTCTGCTTTAAAGTGGACCAACACCCAGGGGGGATCGGCCCGGAAATCTATAAGATTCCCGGACCGATCAGATCCCTCCCCGTGGGGCATCCAAAATCGGGATGTCCCGCGGGGAGGAACCCCCCAGGAGGCCCACAAACCTTACCTCAGCCCGTTCCATTGGCGCATGCACGAGCCGCGGCCGCGTCTCGCGCTTCCCTCTAGCAGGGCGCGCACCCGCGCCGGCCGTTTGTGAATGGCCGGTGCAGGCGCGCTCCCTGTTAGAGGGAAGCGCGAGACGCGGCCTCCAGCGCTCAGAGCCGCTGAGCTGCTTGGACGCGCGCTGTGATTGGCTGGAGCGGTCATGTGGGAGCGGGGAGAGGTGAGTTTTTGGGGCGTTCCTGTGGGAGCGGGGAGAGGTGAGTTTTTGGGGCGTTCCTGTGGGAGCGGGGAGAGGTGAGTTTTTGGGGCGTTCATGTGGGAGCGGGGAGAGGTGAGTTTTTGGGGCGTTCTGGGGGGTTTCACACAGCGGGGCACCCCGATCAGGGTGCCTCACCGAAGTGGACCAAAACCCAGGATAGTCAAAATCCTGGGTGTTGGTCCACTTTAAGTCTAAAGAAAGAAGCTCTGCTGCTACTGAAGATGCTATGTGGCGCTGTTACACCATATTAAATATGAATGGTCATTAATATAAAATCTTTTACTATGTACTTAATTCAAATGAAAGAATAAAATCCCCTTCATCAGGAAAAGTGGACATCCAATATTTACAAAAATGAATATTCATTTCTAATATCTAATCCATTATTAATTTCTAATGCAAAAATACTCATAATCTCATATATAGATCAACATTTAAAATGCTATCCTCTTTTTTTATGTTTGCACCTGTTGGTGTAAATTGGCGCGTGATGGACTCACCATTAGCTAGATGTGGATTTATCTTTTTAATTGTTTTTCCCTCACCTCAGCAGTGGCCATAGCAGCCGTGTTCTGTGTGTACAGGGCTCACTTCTCTCTCTTCTTGGTGTACAGATTTGGTGTACGGCAACAGGTAGTGAAAACTATTTCCATAGAACACGCATTTTCTAACATGAGAAAAAATATTAGATCAACTCAGCACCTCAAGGACGCCCCTTTGGCACAAAAAAGATACACTTTCAAAAATTCCATCAACAGTGGACTTTTCCTAGAACTGGAATTAAAATGGTCATGGTTCCCTGTGTCATGTCATTTGCCTGTGGCTGTACGCACATTAAAGCAGACCAACAGTCAAAAATGACTTCAATGAGACCAACAACCAACAGTGCTCATACGCATCCCTCCCCAGGACAATTTAGATTGCTGCATATAAAAATTCATTTACTTTTTTCTGAGGTAAATTTTAGAAACAAGATGGCAGCTCATGCATTTGCAGGCCACCTGCAAACAGGAGGTGCTGCTGGGCTTCCAGTTACTGGGCATTGTCAGTTGAATCCAGGCAGCAGCATGGCTGAGAAGCTGGTAGAGGAAGCTCCAAAATGGCCGCTACCTTTCTTTTCCCCCTGTGCCAGGCTATGGGTCCTGTTTAAGCCCCAGTAAAAGAGAAATCTTACCTTACTCCTCCATCCCCTGGTGAAATGGAGCCCCGTAATTGGTCACTGTGCTCATGTGATTGCGGGTAGCCAGACACGCGGAGGGGGCCTGAGGAACCGAGTGACTGCCATCGACCAATCAAAGGGATCGTTTTCGCGGAGGGATCGAGAAAAAGTGATGTTTCTTGGTTTACCGGGGTTAATGCGTCAATCGGAATGCCTCTCTGTGCAGAGAACAACTATTTGTAAAAATTGAGTGTTGTTCCAGTTTAAAGGGGACCAAAACCCAGGATTTTGTCTATCCTGGGTTTTGGTTCTTACCCCCGGGACACTTTGATCGGAGGTGCCCTGCTGTGTGAAACCCCCCAGGTCACTTGATCAAACTCACCTCTTCCCTCATCCAATCAGCACTCTCAGATCTGCTGAAGCCCCTTCGTCCAGGAGCTCATCTAATTCGAGCGGATCTGAGAGTGCTGGCGGCTGCATCCCTCGCTTCCCTCTGACAGGGAGCGTACCCGCGCCGGCCATTCACAAATACCTGGTGCGGGCACGTGCCCTGCTAAAGGGAGAGTGGGGATGCGGCCACTGATTACGCATGGCCCGGAATCAAAAGTGAGTTCTCTGGCAACCTGGGGGGTTTCACACAGTAGGGTACCCCCGATCGGGGTGCCCCAGGGGAGCGAGTATGCCTGCCCTGGAGTCTCATAGACTCCAGGTGGGTTTTGGTCCACTTTAAAGTAACAATCCAGACATATGTTCATTTCCCCACACATGGGAACATGTAAAAGGAGTCATTTCAAATTATCTGAAAATCTCTGCTTACATGTGTAGCGGCATCATGGGATGCCCCGGAGAGGATGAGATACCGCACATGCACTGCAACCTTATGGGATGCCCAGGGAAGTAAATAATGTATGCAAAGGAAAACGAACAACCATAATATGAGATGCAAAAAAAGAAGTATAATGATTTCATATATAAGTGTCAAACCATAGTGGTATCATACAAATACAGGTGTTATTTAATATATAATACAGTGCTATATACAGACAAATGTAGTAACACGGTTGACCGCCAAATGGCGCCAGATGCTAATAAGCATATCATGCTTGTATATACAGATCCATCCATCCATTGTATTCAGACAGAAAGGGTTAAACTCTATTTGCAAAGCGAGATGCGCAGCTCATATGGACAAGTGTATATACAGATAAATCAAGTATTATCTTTAAAGTGGACCAAGACCCAGGGGGGATCGGTCTGGGAATCCCGGGCCGATCAGATCCCTCCCCGCGGGGCATCCGAAATCGGGATGTCCCGCGCAGTGAAACCCCCCAGGAAGCCCAGAAACCTTACCTTAACCCCGTTCCAACGGCGCATGCGCGGGCCGCGTCTCGCGTTTCCCTCTAGCAGGGCGCGCACCCGCGCCGGCCGTTTGTGAATGGCCTGTGCGGGCGCGCTCCCTGTTAGAGGGAAGCGTGAGACGCGGCCTCCAGCGCTCAGAGCCGCTGTGGTTGGACGCCGCTTGTACGTGCATACCACAGCGGCTCTGAGCGCTCTGATTGGACGAGCGCCCGCGTAGAAGCATGGTGAGGTGAGTGTTTCCGGGTGTTCTAGGGGGTGCCCCACCGAAGTGGACCAAAACCCAGGATAGTGAAAATCCTGGGTGTTGGTCCACTTTAAACAGGCACATCATATCGCATTATATATACAGTCTGTCTTGATTATGCTGGTACCGCTCCCTCCTGAAGAAGGCCTCCGCCGCCGAAACATCGAGGGGTCATTTCCACTTGCTGCCACTGCTTGCAAGCCTACCTTCACTAACCTTTGCTCTCTTATTATATGATATGACATGCCTGTTTAAAGATGATACTTGATTTATCTGTATATACACTTGTCCATATGAGCTGCGCATCTCGCTTTGCAAATAGAGTTTAACCCTTTCTGTCTGAATACAATGGATGGATGGATCTGTATATACAAGCATGATATGCTTATCGGCATCTGGTGCCATCTAGCGGTCAACCGTGTTACTACATTTGTCTGTATATAGCACTGTATTATATACCTGTAACACCTGTATTTGTATGATAGCACTATGGTTTGACACTTATATATTAAATCATTATACTTCTCATATTATGGTTGTTCGTTTTCCTTTGCATACATTATTGGCTTGAGTGGTCCTGTGTGGTAGAGCACAGGCTGGGAAAACAGATCACTACTTACCTTTGGCAAACCAAATTCCCCCACAATTTTTCTTATGAGTTTGTACTCTGGTGTGCTTCAACCCTAACAAATATTTTATGCCCAGGGAAGTATGCAGGCCTCAATAAAGTACCATTTAGAGGTAGTAGGTACTCACTTAGGCCCTTATTTATGAAGGAATAGCGACAGGTAGCGACTGGTGAGCGACCGGTAATGACGGGCCCCGCCACGAGAACGCCGGCTCCCCACCACAATCACACATTTATCAAGCCGATCCTGCTTAGCGACTGAGATAGCGCCATATAGCCACTCATTCATCATTATTCCAGCCTCAGGCCACAGCGCCAGCGTCCGACCTTGAACAGCGACAGGTATGACCTCTCGCTACCTGGCGCTCTCCAATGCATTTCAATGGAACAATCTTTAAATATTAATAATTAATTGTTATTAATGTTTTTTTTTTTTTTTTTTTTAAATGTGAAAAATTCTGTGACCACTTCTGCCATGTTAGATATTTTTTTTAAGGGAAAAAAAAATAAAAAAAAATTGTACAGAATTGATATTACAGGTCTGATATTAATGTATTCATATTACTAAATTATTTAAAATACTTTTTTTTTTTTTTTTTGGTTTCCAAAAATATGGTGGTTTAGGGGTTAAAAAACTACTTTTAACACATCGCTGCCAGCGCTCTGGGGTTTAAACATGCATTTCACAGCGCTTGAATTTTTTGAGCGTGATTTTTTGATGAATATGGTGGAAGCCGGTCACTCTGACCAGTCGCTATCATGCGCACCCATACATCGCGGAACCTGTCAAATAGCGACTCGTAACCTTGTATTCAACGTTACTCCACACCGACTGAGTCGCTATCAACTACCGAACAACGGGCAAGCACAGCGACTACTAGCGGGTGCTGTGAAAATACCGCTACAGTCGCTCAACTGTCGCTACATGTCGCTATTAATAAATCAGCCTCTTAGTGTTCAGCCAGTGTTGGAGTCAGAAGAAAAGATGGGTGACAGTCACTTTCTTTAACGTGCTACTGCAGGCAAAGTCAATTGTTACACCATTGTGTAGGGCTACGTTTGGCGCTGTCCTAAACTGTTTTCCATTTTTAAATTGAAGGAGAAATGGCCGAGATATCGGGGGAGTCAATCGACCCAGGAATCTTATAGATTCCAGGGACGATCTCTGTGGGTTTTGGTCCACTTTAAAATAAGCCTGTTCCATCTTCCCATGATATAACCCTAACAATGTACTGGCCACTGCATATAACTACACCTCCATCCAAATATCCCGAACTGCTAAATAATAAAAACCTGCAGGGAACATAAAGAAAAAAATACTCAACCCCTTACACGTGAATATATTATGTAGTCTAAATGAAGCTGCTTGCTTTCCTTCTATTCCTGGGCATGTCAGACATCACCAGTTTCTCAGACTAGTTTCCTGGCTTGACCCATGTCTTAAAGTGGACCAAACCCCGGGTTTTGGTCCTTTCCCTCTGATCGGGGGGGCCCCGCTGTGAGAAACCCCCCAGATCTCCTAAGGCAATTCACGGTCCTACGGCGCATGCGCGGCTGCCTGTCCAATCAGCGTGCTCAGAGCCGCTGACTTCACGTCGTCTAAGGCTTCGTCTAGAGAGATAGCGGCCATTGCGCCGTTGGACCAGGAAACGTGGTAAGTGAATGGGGCCATCTGGAGGGGTTTCACACAGCTGAGCATTCCGATTTTGGATGCCTGGGGGGGGATCGATCTGCCCGGGTATCTTATAGATTCCCGGGCCGCTTGGCGTGGGTTTTAGTCCACTTGAACCCTTGCAATGAAGCCACACTGCCTGCACCGACCTTCGACCTGTTACTCAATCTGACCAGACAAAACAACCTCCCTGTCCTACCACGCTTACCTCAGCCATGGTCCAGCACCGCTCTCCAGGGCACAGACGCAACTGCACAGAAAAGCCAGGAAAAGACACAAAATGGCCTCGCCACACTGCGCTGCTGAAACTTGTCGCAGCGAATATATGCCATCAGTGGATGTTGCTTAGTAGTAAATTAGGCTCAAGAAAATGATAGTGAAGACGCCAGCATAATAGTATATAGATGGTACTTAATGTTATCAAAAGTATACGGTGATAGGATATGTATATATATGGGTTGATTCAAAGAAACATGTAACAGCTTGGATTTTGCTCACGATCATCCTATTTTTTACGTCCGCTCGTGCGTTCGTATGAACTTGCGAGTGATTCAATAAGCAAATACGTTTCTATCCTAAAAGATACGTCCGTTCGTATGATATCTCCCGAACTTGCCTCAGTCAGTTGGCAATCGTAAAAATCACGTTCATGTGCTCACCTGTTGCGGCGGCAGCCTGTTTTGTCGGCGGCTTCCATCGTCCAGCTCTTCCAATTACTTGCGTTTGCCTCTGGTTTTCATTGGTTTTTGGCCTCTTAGATTCGTGCGTTCTTATGTTTATAAGATCTTGCGCATGCGCACCCTCAACCAGAAACTTACATAAACCCCGTAGCGGCTGCATCCAACTTCATTTCTCGGTCCCTTAAACTTACCTAAACCCCGTAGCGCCTGCATCCAACTTCATTTCTCGGTCCCTCAAACTTACCTAAACCCCGTAGCGCCTGCATCCAACTTCATTTCTCGGTCCCTTAAACTTACCTAAACCCCTTAGCGCCTGCATCCACCTTCATTTCTCGGTCCATAAAACTTACCTAAACCCCTTAGCGCCTGCATCCAATTTCATTTCTCGGTCCCTTAAACTTACCTAAACCCCTTAGCGCCTGCATCCAACTTCATTTCTCGGTCCCTCAAACTTACCTAAACCCCTTAGCGCCTGCATCCACCTTCATTTCTCGGTCCATAAAACTTACCTAAACCCCTTAGCGCCTGCATCCACCTTCATTTCTCGGTCCATAAAACTTACCTAAACCCCGTAGCGCCTGCATCCACCTTCATTTCTCGGTCCATAAAACTTACCTAAACCCCGTAGCGCCTGCATCCACCTTCATTTCTCGGTCCCTTAAACTTACCTAAACCCCGTAGCGCCTGCATCCAACTTCATTTCTCGGTCCCTCAAACTTACCTAAACCCCTTAGCGCCTGCATCCAATTTCATTTCTCGGTCCCTTAAACTTACCTAAACCCCTTAGCGCCTGCATCCAACTTCATTTCTCGGTCCCTCAAACTTACCTAAACCCCTTAGCGCCTGCATCCAATTTCATTTCTCGGTCCATAAAACTTACCTAAACCCCGTAGCGCCTGCATCCAACTTCATTTCTCGGTCCCTCAAACTTACCTAAACCCCTTAGCGCCTGCATCCAATTTCATTTCTCGGTCCATAAAACTTACCTAAACCCCGTAGCGCCTGCATCCAACTTCATTTCTCGGTCCCTTAAACTTACCTAAACCCCTTAGCGCCTGCATCCAACTTCATTTCTCGGTCCATAAAACTTACCTAAACCCCGTAGCGCCTGCATCCACCTTCATTTCTCGGTCCATAAAACTTACCTAAACCCCGTAGCGCCTGCATCCAACTTCATTTCTCGGTCCCTCAAACTTACCTAAACCCCGTAGCGCCTGCATCCAACTTCATTTCTCGGTCCATAAAACTTACCTAAACCCCGTAGCGCCTGCATCCAACTTCATTTCTCGGTCCCTCAAACTTACCTAAACCCCTTAGCGCCTGCATCCAATTTCATTTCTCGGTCCCTTAAACTTACCTAAACCCCTTAGCGCCTGCATCCAACTTCATTTCTCGGTCCATAAAACTTACCTAAACCCCGTAGCGCCTGCATCCAACTTCATTTCTCGGTCCATAAAACTTACCTAAACCCCGTAGCGCCTGCATCCAACTTCATTTCTCGGTCCATAAAACGTCACCAAACCACCTAATGTACATCTGTCTTTTTTTTTTTTAGTGTGTATGTAATTTTGTGTGTAGTTGTTTTTTGTTGCGCATATTAGAAAAGACACATTTATGAAGGCTTAAAATATTTTTTTATTTCAATATTACTTTTTTAAAATTTCCTATATTTATTATAAATTTTAAAAATTTGTAGTTAGTATTTTTACTAACTTTTTTAACTTAAATAGTTATATGGGAAACTTTTTTTTTTTTGTTTTTTTTACCTTTTTGGAAGTAAAATTTTGTGTACAACATTTAAAACATATTAAATTTTTTTAAAATACACTAAAATGTCTAAAACAATTTTAACAAAGTAGCCAGGACCAAGGGCACTATTCATCCTCCTCTTCTTCATCTGTTGGCCCCAACGTCGCCTGTATGGCCAGCAGCTCGGCCACCAACTCCTGGATCCTTTTTTTTTTCTCTGCCTTGGTTTTTGGCATAATCCCTGTAAGCAATAGAGAAAAAAACCTAAATAGGAGTACCAGACCGGTTGGTATGCTGTAAATAGATTTGTGGTTAATCCAATACATGTAAATGCATGACATATGTCATTCTTCCAAGGGCTAAAGTTAATGCATTTCCAACAGGTAAGTATTTAAACTCCTTAAACCGGACCTTCAACATTATTTAATGTCAACCAATACCTATTTCTAAATGATTATGCACCAGATCAAAGTACAGTTTTGACGTTTATGGCTTGCAGCGCCGCCATCTGAACTCTGAAGCCTAACAATTAATGAGGAGTGGAGAGTTGGATAAAGTACAGGGGAGTACGTTACAGTGGTGCGTTGACAATCCAGAGCATAGCTGGGTTGAGGGAAAGGTCATCAATCCCACAATGCATGCCAGGACCTTACTTTTTACAATCTGTATCCCATGCTGCCTGTAAATATTGCGCCTTCCATATTCCCCAATATGGGCTGTTTTCACGCTCCTAACATGCATTAGATGGCTGAAGTCTGTTTTTCTATGTTTCCAATCTGTAGGTACAGTGTGTTGCCTAATTATTACCTATGTTCTTAATACGAGTTAGGGTCCGCTTTAAGCTAAAGAAGTGGCCACATGAAAGTGTTAACTACACATTGGCTACGCCTTTAGTTATGTGTGTGTTATTAGCTTACAAAACATTAATCTGAATCATGGCATGGAGACTTACGGAGTTGGTGGCCGACAGATGGCTGGTTGGGGCCAACAGGCTGCCCTTGGTCCTGGCTCTGCTGTGAAGAAGTCCCTGGAGAAACATGTGACATTTGGTTAGTATTTGTAGAGAGTCACTATCCCCAACATATCTGGCTCCCAGTCTGGCTGACATCACTCACCTTCGCCAGGATCGACTTCAAGCATCTCTGCTGCCTCCTCCTCCACTATTTCACCCGCACCAGAAGCTTCTACAAATACATAATAAAGGATAACTTAGTTTTTGGCCTGACATGTATATCTTTGTGCCTATACATGAAGAGTGACATACCAGAGCCTTCCCCATGCGTGGCCAGGTATGACTCCACGCCCACGCGCCTTGGCCCCTCCTCTGTGGTAAGGTCCAGGGGCTGGTCTGAGGAGGCCACAGAGGAGGGGTAGGTCCGTCGCCCGGGAGATCCACCACCTTCACTCACAGATGCAGAGTCATGCAGCACTGGTCGGCCTGTACGTCTCCGGGTGCGGCGAATTCTGAAATCCATTTCCAACACTACCAAAGAAAAGTCATTATAAATAAAGGCATAACTTAGACATTTGGAACATATAACATGCAATTGCTTGGTACTTACTTGGGAAATGGATCCCAAAAAACCTCCGCACCCGGGGCATGTGCAGACGCTTCAGGTCCGACCAATGCTGCATTATCTGGGTGTGAGTGAAGGTGGTGCTGGTCACACGGTGGATCTCGGCGATGATCTCCCGGGCGATGTCCCTTTTCTCGCACACATTGGGCGCGAAGTCATACCGGCGCTGAAGCATGATCTGAAAAACATAATGGACACAGAGCTTTTACTTTTACACACAGACCCATATGTGTTGCATCACAAGTTGAGTATTTAATGTCATTAACACACACATTTCGAATGGCCGCCATTTTTGGGGAGTGCCTTAAAGAGGACGTTGACTGTGATTGACAGTCTGGTCTTATGTTATATGTATCACACACCATGTACATACAGATAATAGCCAACATCAAGAATCAGGCCACCTGCATCTATGGCATGTTAGGATGGTTTAAACATCCAAGATGTAGCCTAATGCTTAGGCTTTTGGACCACGTGTGTGGCTTCCCGTTGTGTTTTTATGGCTTAGGAAACCAGTGTTCCGCAAACATCCGCATCAAGGTCCGAGACAGGCCAGGTTTGACAGCTCGCCCCGCTACTCCACAGGTTAATTAACTGTTGCTAAGCCGGAGCAATTGGCCGAATTAGGACATCACCATAGACAGGTGAAAACGTGGCCAGGCTCGGCCCTTGAGGATGAAGTGTGAGGAGCCAGTGATTAAACATTAAGAGACCCCAAACTAGTTCCCAACGCATCATTTACATTTAGGCCATCATTGACTATTCTATTAAAATGCACAGGCAGCCACTTACCAGCATGAGGATCTCTTCCTGTTGACGGGTGAAGATAGTGGGCGCCATCTTTAGTCTTCTTCCAGGCAGCAGATAAGTGAAACCCCAGCGGTTTCCTGGTTCCGCTCGAACGTACGTTCGTACGAGCGCGTAGTCGTGCGCATAGGCGTCACACGCTGGGCTCATTATTTAAAGGTCCTTTCCCCCCAAGCTCATTCTCTTTGAGCATTTCTGTACGATGGCACCAAAAAAGGCGATCAGCAAGCGACCCCAGGCAAGCAAGACCGCGGAGGGCCCCACCACAAGGTCCCAGCAAGCTGGCCGAAAACTGAGAGGCAAGACTCCCACCTCGGCCCCACCAAGGGATCCTGGACCGTCAGGTACCAAAAAAAGGGGCCCCAAGCCCCGTGCCCCTGCAGCCAAGAAGCTGGCAACTGCAGCACCCACCACCTCTGCCCCCAGAACAGGCAGCACAAGTGAAACCACACCGGGCATGCCTTCAAGTAGGGCAGTTCGGAAACCCATGCCCCGCAGCAGGGCCCGAAGCCCATCCAGGGCCAGAAGCCCCTACAGGGCCCCAACCCCATCCAGGGCCAGAAGAACCCCATCCAGGGCCAGAAGCCCCTACAGGGCCCGAACCCCATCCAGGGCCAGAAGAACCCCATCCCGGGCCAGAAGCCCAGCCAGGGCCAGAAGCCCCTACAGGGCCCGAACCCCATCCAGGGCCAGAAGAACCCCATCCAGGGCCAGAAGCCCCTACAGGGCCCGAACCCCATCCAGGGCCAGAAGAACCCCATCCAGGGCCAGAAGCCCAGCCAGGGCCAGAAGCCCCTACAGGGCCCGAACCCCATCCAGGGCCAGAAGAACCCCATCCAGGGCCAGAAGCCCAGCCAGGGCCAGAAGCCCCTACAGGGCCCGAACCCCATCCAGGGCCAGAAGAACCCCATCCAGGGCACGAAGCCCCTACAGTGCCCGAACCCCATCCAGGGCCAGAAGAACCCCATCCAGGGCACGAAGCCCCTACAGGGCCCGAACCCCATCCAGGGCCAGAAGAACCCCATCCAGGGCCAGAAGCCCCTACAGGGCCCGAACCCCATCCAGGGCCAGAAGAACCCCATCCAGGGCCAGAAGCCCAGCCAGGGCCAGAAGCCCCTACAGGGCCCGAACCCCATCCAGGGCCAGAAGAACCCCATCCAGGGCACGAAGCCCCTACAGTGCCCGAACCCCATCCAGGGCCAGAAGAACCCCATCCAGGGCACGAAGCCCCTACAGGGCCCGAACCCCATCCAGGGCCAGAAGAACCCCATCCAGGGCCAGAAGCCCCTACAGGGCCCGAACCCCATCCAGGGCCAGAAGAACCCCATCCAGGGCCAGAAGCCCAGCCAGGGCCAGAAGCCCCTACAGGGCCCGAACCCCATCCAGGGCCAGAAGAACCCCAGCCAGGGCCAGAAGCCCCCGACCTGGCACCAGCCGGGAACAGAGCCCCCGACCTGGCAGCAGCCGGGAACCTAGCCCCCCAAGAGGGCCCCGAATTGCAACCATGACCACATCTACACCTGGAAGTTCGGTGGCCAGCCACGCAAGAACACCCAGTCCCTTGGCCAGTCCAGTCCAGTCATTGGGAAGCCACCAATCCGGCCATTCCCCTACCCAGCCCCAGGCCATAATGTCACCACATGTGTCTGCACACATGGAGGAGCAGCCAAGCCAACCATCTGGCCGCACATTGCGCCGCGGCCAGTTGAGTGGGAGATTCTCCCATGACCAAAATATGGCATTGGCTAGTGGCCTTACATTATACTATGACGAGCTATATGGGAGCAAATCCAAACACACCACCAAGCAGCGCAAGATGGAATTGTTTGAAACCATCCTCCGACAAGTAAATGCAGCGGGGGAAGAGAGGAAAGATGTGTCCCAAATTCAGAAGAAAATCTCTGATCTGAAGTATGCTGTACGGCAAAAAGAAATTAAAAGGCATAATTACAGGTAAATAAATGTTTTCTCAAAATATAATGTTTGGGATGTGCTGTATGCCCCTTTTCTGAATACCAAACGATTTTCTCTTTTCAGCATGAAAACTGGAGGTGGATTTCCATCTAAATTGGAGTTTACCCCTGCTGAGGAGATTGTGCTTGGACTTCTCCATCCGGTCGCGGTCGGTGGACATGCTGGTCTAAGGGACACAGACTCCCCGACCCGTACCCACGGTGAGTACTCTTAAATCTGCATGTTTGCCTGTTTGCTAAATAATCTACAGTTCACTAGTAACAAGATAACGGGATGCCCCTATGGTTTGCCTTGCTTGGCCTCGCACTACTGTGGCTGTTTGTGTCCTCTTTTGGTCCCTGGGAATCACACATTTAGGCCCACAGCCATTATGGCAAAGATCAAATGTCCAATTGGATTGTTAAAGTCATGAATTTTCGCAAGATAAGTGAGATATTTTGAATCAATCACAAAACACACATCATTATGTATGGGTTGCCTTTTGGTTGTGTGAGTTGTGTTTGAGTTAACAATTTAATTAGCCACCCACAAACATATGTGACCAAGAGCAGCGAGACTCAACTGGCGGCCCGGGGTCCCAATGCGGGCCTTGCCACCACATTCAAGGACCCCTGCCCAGACAGCCCTGCACTCAGTTACTTCTGTGTTGACGTGCTCAGAGCTGCCCCCTTGATCGGCCATGTAGTGGTTGGTCTCCTGCCCAATGTCATGGCTCCCTGAAACATAGCATTGCAATATGAAGTACTGCACAGGAAGTGGCATTGCAAGGTACACAGTAACTTATTTAAATTTTCACTGGCCACAATCGTGTCCCGCTGCCCCTGCTCTGGCCCATGTGCCACAGTCCCCCCATGCCCCCCCCCCACATAAGCCCCATACATTTGTAACAGATTGGCTCCATCCATCCCATCACCATCAATACGTTAACTCCCCCCTTTAGACATCCAATCCCTGTCCCCTCAGCTCTGGCCCATCCAGCCCAGCAAGGGCAAGCAGCCTTTATTAGTTGGCACTTTGAAAGCTCCAGCCCCTCCACCAGTGTCTTTATTTTTAACTAGACACCCCCTGCGTCAGCACCATGGCCAGACATTCACCTCTCACCACATACCTTTAAATGGGCGTTTCAAACAATTGTTGGAGTACCCCGGACCTAACGAATGGTAGGCTAAATCCAAAAATGTGCCTTGAAAGTTGGATGCTGACTGGGTACACTTCATGACTTAGAACTGAGGTCACTTAGCAGTTTGTCCGAGCCATTGCACCTATGTAAACTTGCGTGGGTTTGAACAAAGGTCACCATTGCTCTAGAGTTGAATAATATTACAAATAGAGCTATATTTGATTACCTATCAAAAAAAAGGTTATGTGTGTGTGTTTACGTGGTATTTTTTTCTCTTCTTCAGCCCAGCATGATCCCTCAGCAAGGGTAAACTCACCCCCCAGTTTGGTTATGCCTACCAGGTCCGTACAGCATCGGAGCCCAGATCAGAGATTTTCGGTAAGTTAATGTAGTAGCATAAATACTAACAAGTGCTTAAGAATGTGTTAAACTGTTGAAATCCTAAATTGGGACGCAAACTTAGCCTTTTTTTTTTTGATATGTCCCTACAGACCCGCACACTCATGGAAGAGATCCAGGACATGGAGGAAGATGATGATGTCTCCGTACAGGGCACGTCGGATGAACTCCCCCTGGGTCCCAATTTGGAACTGCTCGATAATGTTTCTCTGGCCAATCCTCAGCAGCAGAGTGAATCTCCATCCATTGTGCTTGCACATGGGGAGACTGACACTACAGTCCCCAGTTTTCACTCTGCTGCTGAGGATTTGCAAAGCAGGCCGGTTGCTGTTGAGGGTACGACACCACGCGGCAGGGCACGCCCAAGAGCCAGGGTAATTGTGCGGCGGACGCCATTACGCCGCCCCACAATTTCCCAGGGGAGGCAGAGTGCCCTGCTTCAATTATGGACCCAACAAAGGGACTCTTATGACGCCCAGCTCGTTACAGAGCGTGAGCAAAGGCATGCCGACATGGTGAACATCCATACCAGTCTACAGGGCATCCTCGCGGAGTTGCGTACCCTCAACAGCAACGTGGCCAATGCAAGTAATGGCATCCAGTCAGCCATGGCTGAGATGACCAATATGCAGAGAAACATTGTGGAGCAGTTTCAAATTCACAATGCTGCCATGGCCCAGGCTAGGTCCCATTCCCATGGACCTCCACCTGGACCTCCACCTGGGTATTATGGGCAGCCACCCTATTAAGCCATGGGTGTGTGGGACATCTTTTCTCTTAACCCCCACTGTATTTACTTGTCCTTTGAGGTTTCAAACAATCCATTTTGTGTTGCTCTGGCAGGTTGTGTTTTGTATTTGCTCCCATATAGCTCCTTAGAGTAATGCTTAAGGCCACTAGCCAATGCCATAGGTATATGTGGAGTTTATCTGGCCACTTATGGCTTTACCTATGTATTTGGTTGGTGCTCCTCCTGTTTGCAGACATGTTTGTGTGACATTATGGCCATGCCCAAATATCCCTGGGCACAGGCAATATTAATGACTGGACTAGGCTGGCCTTTGGACTGGGTGTCCTTGTTTGGTTGTGCCACTAACTTCCAGGTGTAGATGTGCTCGATGTCTTTTTTAATGTTATCCATTTGTTACCACAGATGTATGTGGACTGATTTCTGTTAACCACTATAATTTTTCATTTGCTAAGTAAAACAAAAATTTCACTTCCAATACTTGTGGCGTTTTTAGTGGGAAGACTTTTTTAACAGCTTGGCCTAAACCAGATAATTTTGGTTGGAAGAGGTGTAACAATGCACAGCGAAAGCTAAGGAAACTACATGAAATACATTAGGCAACAATTAAGGTCGAAATGTTTTACTTAGAGGTAATGCCACATTAGGGCAAAACAACATATGTTTCCAAAAGGATAACACAGACATACAGAATGGTGAGACAGGGAAAAAAGTTAACTAAAATGCTGGCTGATCAGGTTGGCTCGAACAGATTGGCCAGACTCACTGGGGGGCCCCTCAAAATTCTCGGCTTCATCCTCGACGGCTGAAGAGGGCAGGCTGTCCACATAACGTGGGACACGTTCCATGATGGCAAAATTGTGCAAAACAGCACATGCCATTATAATGTCGATCACTTTCTTGGGATCATATTGCAGGGCCCCCCCAGTATGGTCAAGGCAACGAAAACGTGTCTTCAGCAGACCAAAGGCCCTCTCCACAACAGCCCGGGTCTTGCGATGCGCACGGTTATACGCTTCCTGAGAGGCATCCTGGGGCCGCAGCACAGGCGTCATGAGCCAGGGTAGAAGTGGGTACCCGGAATCACCTTAAACAGAGAATTAAATGTAATCAAAATTAAAAAGGCAACACAACCAACACCAAAAAATTCACAGATATCATAATGATGTAAGGTAAAGTGTTCCCCCAAAAAAACAGGGCACATTAGGGCCCCCAAAAATTGAACTAAGGTATAACCTAAATAAAAATGGCACTTCTATATACCAATTAATTAACAAACATCTGCACGGCCAAGGGTATTTGTATTTTACATATATTTGTAGTTTTCAGACATGTTACAATTAGGATGCTGCTGAGGGCCTATCCACATTTCTCAGGAAACTACAATGTATGCAGTTTAAGTCCACTTTGACATTTAACGACCAATAGTACAAAAGGAGCCAAATGTCAAAGATCCCTAGCCACATTTCACTGGAAACTACAATGTATGCAGTTTAAGTCCACTTTGACATTTAACGACCAATAGTACAAAAGGAGCCAAATGTCAAAGATCCCTAGCCACATTTCACTGGAAACTACAATGTATGCAGTTTAAGTCCACTTTGACATTTAACGACCAATAGTACAAAAGGAGCCAAATGTCAAAGATCCCTAGCCACATTTCACTGGAAACTACAATGTATGCAGTTTAAGTCCACTTTGACATTTAACGACCAATAGTACAAAAGGAGCCAAATGTCAAAGATCCTTGGGTATAAACTCCAAACCAATATATTTAGGCACAAGGAACTTACAGACATCCTAACTAAAGGGAAAACATTCTGAAGGCCAAAGCGAGACAAGGATTTTTTGGGTAAGTTCCTAATATATGAGCCAAGAAAAAGGCAGTTGGACGCTTCGGTCAAGTTTTCCAAAACAAACATATCAACAAATACAAGATTAATGCCACATTTAATAACACACAAATAGGACACACTTACCAAGCAGCCATGCCCCCGAAAATTCACCTGCCTCAAATCTCCGAAACAACCCAGATCGCCGGAGGATATAGGAGTCGTGGGACGATCCGGGGTAGCCGGCAAGGACACTCATAAACCGCATATCCGGACCAACCACGGCCTGGACATTAAGTGAGTGTCCCATTTTACGATTCCTTAAGGCAAAAACATACAAAAAGGGTAATTGATATTTGACCCAAAATAATAAATTAACCACAAAACATGTCTGCACTCTATTGGGAAAGACTAATGAAAAGCCGAGATAAAGCAGCTACACAAATGAGGGATAAACAAATATGCTGCCGCAAAGGAAAACAGGTGACATGACACGTTGGGCAACATAATAACCAATCTCAATACCTATATATATACTCGTCGGCTGCCCTAGGTACGAGTGCCACATGTGTGCAGTCAATTGCACCAATAACGTTGGGCATGTCGGCCACATTATAAAACCCAAGCTTAATGGCGTTTCTGGCTGCCATATCATCAGGAAAATAAATATATTTTTGAGTTATGGCAGCCATGCCTTCCAAAAATTTAGATAGTGCGCGGCTCAGCGTAGGCTGTGACATCCCCACGGAGAGGGCACCCAGCCTCTGGAACGAGCCGTTCGCCAAAAATTGCAGGCAGCCAAGCATCTTGGTCATACCTGAAATTGCATGCCCCTTCCTTGTGGTGCGGGCTAACCATGGCCGCAGCTCACTATATAATTTATGGAGGGAAGCGCGATTAAGCCTGGTCAGCTCGAACAGCTCAACATCATTCATGCTATCGATGTTCATGCGACGACGCAGGGGCAATCTGCTCTCAGACATCTCGATCAACTCAATGCCAAAAAGCATAAGCCCTTGATGTGCCACAAACTCGCTCCGCTCCATCCTACTCCCGAGGCCAAATAGCTGCCGGCAAACATTTCGTAAAGCAGCTCTTTAATGGGCTTCAAAACAATTAGCAATCACCTCTCTGAATTGGGCGCAAGCCCATGTGAAGGACGTAAAAAATAGGATCGGACGCAAATAATACGATTTGGACGGGAAAAACACACGAACTAACGCAAATTATACGATTCTCGTACGAAATGCGTATGTTCATATACGTCTATGCGCGAACGATCGTACGAATACGAAATGGCCAAAAAAACCAGAAAAAATGACAAACACCCACCCAAACTTACGATTCTCGATACGAAATCACTTAACTTTTGCTCTTTGAATCGAGGGGATAGTCTATAATAAGGTTTGTGTTTAGTATGTTTGTTTGTGGTAACTGTTGTTCTTAGAAGCGGGTCCGCCGGGTAGTACTTACCTTCCTCGCTCCCAGTCCCGCGCCGCGCTCTGTGAGAGATGAGCCATCTATACCTCCCTGCTGCAGGGGGAGGGCAGGCTCATCTCAGCAGATCGCTCTGGAGACGCACTTCCGTGTTCCATTCTGGAGCTCGGGTGACGGCATTTCCGGTTGGGGGCATGACACACTTCCGGCCGGTGTGCGTCCGCCGCTCACCAGCTTCTAATCACAGCTGTGGGGGAACATAGGCAGGAGGGTACATAAGGGGGACCCACAGCACCTTCCTGCTGAGCACTCTGCCTTGAAAAAGAGACAGGATTGTCTCGTAACGCGTGGGCTTTTCCGGGGGGGGGGGGGGGCGCATGTTTTGCTGTCTGGCATCACAAGATAAGTAGCACTATATATATTTTTCCTAATGTTTTGCTCTCCTCTGCATATAATATATTAGCTTTGAAGTATTTGGCACGGCTTGTATTATGGTTTTTCTATGTGATTGATGCACTTTGGCTATTGCACATTGCACTTTACATATAGTCTTAATTATTATTTTTTAACACATTATATCATGAGTAGGAATTTTTGGGATGTATGAAATATATGGAATATAGTGATGTCTGTTACAGCCCGGAATAACAGCCACCTCTTGTGGCAGATTAGAAATTAGCTTGTCCTTTATGTTTTTTAATATGTCATAGTTGTATTTTTTATGTCAAATTGATTTAATAAATATATATTTTTATACATAATTTTTGGGTGTGTGCAATAAGTCTCTGGAATTACTATGGGGGAATGAGTGGGCACTTTCCCCTTTTTCTATATATATGTAATTCTGCGCTGATGAAATAGGATTTTTATTTCAGTGCCAGGCCAGGAAATGGCGGTAGAGCTGGGGGGAGGGGGTGTTTTCTTCACTGGAATTACACTTTTACAGCTGACATACAAACTTACTGTGATGTCATCTGTTTATGGCGCTGCTGTGAGAGGTCACTGCTGTGAGAGACCAGCTTTCCATTGGTTGGGAGCTAAATTTAGGGGGTATAATATGTTTTTCCTTTGCTAAAATTCTGTCCATTTGTACATATTGGGGGCAATGTCACAATCTGTGGCAGACTGAGGCCAAAACTCTGGATTTTACCAGCCAATGGCTGGCCCGAGACATCCCCGCTGAGCATGCCTCCCCACTGTCCCGATTTACGCAGGATTATCCCGATTATTTTCCCAAATCCTGCGGTCCCGGATGTTAGTGTGATGTCCTGGGACGCCCTGCAGTGTGCCCAGGGCCGCCACGACACGGCCGGGGCCTTCTAATTAGTTTACACTGTCCGGCAGGTGATTAAACAATGGCCGGTGCCTGACAATGACAGCGCGCGTGGGGGGAGGGGGGCGGCGTAGGTCGGCTGGGTGGTCAGGGGGGGGGGCGGCGTAGGTGTCGGCTGGGGGGGCGGGCGTAGGTTGGGGGGCGGTGGGGGCTGGGTTAACTTACTGCAGGCTTGCAGGTCTGAAGGCAGCAGACATCACATTGCTGGAGGATCTGCGAGCAGCGGGGCGGGGCAATCATTCTTATGGGCGGAGTCCATTGTGCAGGCAGCAGATTTAGATTTAGTCTAGACCCCGCCCAGAAAGACGTCTGCTCCGCCCCCTACTCCCAGATAGGCTGAGACCCCTTAGGGGGGCTGTGCTGGGAGTGATGGAATAGGATGGGGCGGGGCTGAGCTGCATAGTGAGGCTGCAGCCTGGCACGTAGCCCAGATCATCCATCCTCCATCACCTGGATAGCAAGTATGATCCCTTGTGTGTTCTTCTGTCTTTTATACATGTACACTGTTATATTACACAGTTATATCATCAATCTGCACCCCCTTACCCCCCTCCACAGCAGTCAACCCTCACCTTAAAGTGGACCAACACCCAGGATTTTCACTATCCTGGGTTTTGGTCCACTTCCCCGGGGCACCCTGATCGGGGATGCCCCGCTGCGTGAAACCCCCCAGATCGCTCATATCAACTCACCCGACTGCGGTCCAACGGCGCATGCGCTGCCGTTCGTCCAATCAGCACCCTCAGAGCCGCTGTGGTATGCGCGTCCAACTACAGCGGCTTCGAGCGTGCTGGCGGCCGCATCTCACACTTCTAACAGGGAGCGCACCTGCGTCAGCCATTCACAAATGCCTGGTGTGGGCATGTGCCCCCTGCTAGAGAGAAGCACGAGACGCGGCCCGCGCATGCGCTGTTGGACCGGGAGTAAGGTAAGGTTTCTGGGTGTCCTGGGGGGGTTTCACACAGCGAGGCATCCCGATTTTGAATGCCCCGCGGGGAGGGATCGGATCGGCCTGGGAGATTCCCGGGCCGATCCTCCTGGTCCACTTTAATACCCCCACCCTGCCTTCCAATCTGCACCCCCACCTAAACCCTTTCCCTAGCCTCCAATCTGCACCCTTTGCCCCCTCTCTACCTGCTGACCTACACCCCTACTAAAACCCACGCCGGGATGCCCCACACAGCAGGGTATCCCGATTTTGGATGCCTCGGGGGGAGGGAATCGATTGTTCCCAGGGCGATCTATTCCCTCCCCCCGGGGCATCCCAAATCAGGATACCACACTGGAGAGTGAAAAAACTGGGGGTGGGTCCTTTTTAAAAGTGTACAGTCTGACAATTAACGTTAAATATACATTTAGAAATGTCTAGTAAATACTTTATTCTTTATTTTTTTAATAATTTTTTCTAAGGAAGAAGCTCCTCAGGTTCAATGTGTGGGAAATATGGCGTGGTTGGGGGCGCGACAGGGGGTGGAGTTGGGGGTGTGGCAGGGGTGGGGTCAAGGGTGTGGCAGGGGTGGAGTCAGGGGCGTGGCTTGTCCCTCTTTCATATCTTCAGAAGTTGGGAGGTATGCCGCTGAGGCCCCCCACCATGATGCCGTGGCTATAGGTGCATTAGAGGCTGGGGTTCCTTGGCTTATGGGTACAGTAGAGCTGGGTACAGGGGGCTGAGAGGGAGACTAAGGGGGCAGGGATTGATGTGGGTGTAAAAAGCAGCAGCTTAACTGGGCCCAAGACAGTGTGGCCCACCGAGAATTGTCCCGGGTCTCCCTATGGCCCCTGGTCACAATCACTGTGCTCATCATCCTCAGCAGGGGATCCAGTTAGAGTTAGAACAGAGTATGGGCCTCAGGTGCGCATGTGCCTGCACATTTCATGGTATCGCCTACAAACCTGCAAGCATTCGCATGGTGGTCCATCCAAGCATTGTGAACATGCATGCGCATTTGCGCTTTAAATCCAGACAGGCTCCAGCACTAGGTACCTGTTGGTTATCCCTCTTTGCATTTCTGCTATCGTGAACCTTTACACCTGTGTAAAACCTGTCTGACCTCTGCTCCATTGTATAACCAGGGATATCCCTTTGACTACAAGTGACCTCTGCTCCATTGTATAACCAGGGATATCCCTCTGACTACAAGTGACCTCTGCTCCATTGTATGGTCAGGGATATCCCTCTGACTATAAGTGACCTCTGCTCCATTGTATGGCCAGGGATATCCCTCTGTCTACAAGTGACCTCTGCTCCATTGTATGACCAGGGATATCCCTCTGATTACAAGTGACCTCTGCTCCATTGTATGGCAAGGGATATCCCTCTGACTACAAGTGACCTCTGCTCCATTGTATGGCCAGGGATATCCCTCTGACTACAAGTGACCTCTGCTCCATTGTATGGCCAGGGATATCCCTCTGACTACAAGTGACCTCTGCTCCATTGTATAACCAGGGATATCCCTTTGACTACAAGTAACCTCTGCTCCATTGTATAACCAGGGATATCCCTCTGACTACAAGTGACCTCTGCTCCATTGTATGGTCAGGGATATCCCTCTGACTACAAGTGACCTCTGCTCCATTGTATGGCCAGGGATATCCCTCTGACTACAAGTGACCTCTGCTCCATTGTATGGCCAGGGATATCCCTCTGACTACAAGTGACCTCTGCTCCATTGTATGGCCAGGGATATCCCTCTGACTACAAGTGACCTCTGCTCCATTGTATGGCCAGGGATATCCCTCTGACTACAAGTAACCTCTGCTCCATTGTATGGCCAGGGATATCCCTCTGACTACAAGTAACCTCTGCTCCATTGTATGGCCAGGGATATCCCTCTGACTACAAGTAACCTCTGCTCCATTGTATGGCCAGGGATATCCCTCTGACTACAAGTGACCTCTGCTCCATTGTATGGCCAGGGATATCCCTCTGACTACAAGTGACCTCTGCTCCATTGTATGGCCAGGGATATCCCTCTGACTACAAGTAACCTCTGCTCCATTGTATGGCCAGGGATATCCCTCTGATATCTGATACTATCCCTCTTGCCACTCTAAAGTCTTTCTCTGGCAATCGGTGACATAAGCTTATTGAGAGGTTTAGAATAGCAGTCAGATTAGGCACTCTTCTACATGCATGGCAGCGGCCATCTTGCCACAGACATGGGAGACCTGCTTTTGAAAATACTGAGTCTCCTACTCAAATTGCCTCATACCTCTGTGTAATCATCTCTTATTTTTTGCTAGAAGTAGTAAACCTTCAGCTGCAATGACCTTTGCAAGCAGATGACTTTTCTAAATACATTGTATCTACTAACTGGATGCTTTTGCAGCCGCCGCTGTCATATAAATAAATTGTAACAGCTTCCCTCACACAGCTCTCTCTTGCTACATTAGCTGTTTATTCAGTGTTCAGCTTGACAGACAAGCTTCTCCTTGTTTCTGAGGCATATATCTCTCTCAATGTGGTGTGAATTGCTGCTGGCACAGCACCCCCCTAACTCTCATGTGTAAGCAGGACTATCAAGTGTGTGGCAAGATGGCCACCCCCATGTAATTCAAGAGTGATTCATCTTTATGCCATTCCACAACATCTGCAAGGGGTTAAGCCCTCTCAAACTGCTTATGCCACTGATCATAAGAAGGGAAGCAATTTATTAAACTTTCTTTTTTTGACCGGAGTTCTGCTTTAAGAAAACTGATGCTTATGCTGGTTTGCAGCAGTGTCAGAGTGTTCACTGGTAACCAACGGGGTATACCGTATTTTTCGCCCTATAAGACACACTTATTTTCCCCCAAAAGTGGGGGGAAAATGTCAGTGCGTCTTATCGGGCAAATGCTGGAAAAAATAAATAAAAAGGAAAAAGTTAACTCATCTCTCCATCACTTGCGCTGTCCCGGAAGCGGCGGAGGCAGCGGAGCCAGCACACACAGACACCGGCCTGCTACAGTGGTGGGCGTGGCCGACGCTCGAGCATCGGCCACGCCCACCACTATATCAAGGCCGGGTGTTAACTCTGTGTGCCGGCGCCGCAGAGAGCGAGGAGGCGGAGGAGGCAGCTGTATCTGCCGCCTCCTCCGCGCCGCCTGTATGTGCAGACACTGCGGAGGAGGTGGCAGGTACAGCTGCCTCCAACGCTTCCTCTCTGACACACGGCCTTATGCAGCGGTGGGCGTGGCCGACGCCCACCTCTGTATAGTCCGGGTGTCTCTATCTGCTGGGGCCGTGGAGAAGTGGCAGGGACAGTGCAAGTGGCGATACCTCTGCGGCGATACCTCTGCCCCTCGCACTGTCCCTGTCACTTCTCCACAGCCCCAGCAGATAGAGAAACCCGGACTGTACAGCGGCGGGCGTGGCCGATGCTCGAGCGTCGGCCACGCCCACCGCTGTGTGTGTGTGTGAAGACGGCGGAGACAGCGGAAAGGATTAAAAGGTTTTTTTTAACTATTGCCTATAAGGGGAATGAAAGGGGGGGGGGGGGGGAATGCCACACTACCTATATGGGGAATGGAAGGGGGGTGCCACACTGCCTATATGGCAATGGAAGGGGGGATGCCACACTGCCTATAGGGTAATGCCACACTGCCTATAGGGGAATGCCACACTGCCTATATGGCAATGGGAGGGGGGAATGACGCACTGCCTATATGGGAATAGGGGGGATGCTGCACTGCCTATATGGGGAACAGGAGGGCGGAATGATGCACTGCCTATACGGGAATTGGGAGATGCCCCACTGCCTATATTGGAATGGGTAGGGATGCCACACTGCCTATATGGGAATGGGTAGGGATGCCACACTGCCTATATGGGAATGGGTAGGGATGCCACACTGCCTATATGGGAACGGGAGTGGGGATGCCACACTGACTATTTGAGAATGGGTAGGGATGTCACAATGCCTATATGGGAATGGGAGGGGGGCATGCCACACTGACTATATGGGGAATTGGAGGGGGGAATGCCACACTGCCTACAGGGAATTGGAGGGGGGAATGCCACACTGCCTATGGGGAGTAGGAAGGGGGGAATGCCACACTGCCTATGAGAGGGGGCATCCCACACTGCCTATGGGGATGGGGGGAGGCCACACTGTCTGTAATTGGGTGTTTTAGCACAACATTTGGCTTAGAATATTTTTTTTCTAGTTTTCCTTCCCCAAGTCCTAGGTGCGTCTTATGGGCAGGTGTGTCTTATAGGGCGGGAAATACAATACTTGCCTGCCGTGCACAAACAGATGCCTGGAGAACCACACTGCAAACCAGAAGTCACATGGAGCATACGAGTATGTGGACTAGGTGAGTAAAAACTGGTTTCAGGCTTGCTAGCAAAATTATTTTGTTCACAGCTATTCCTATATGCTCAGGGGGGTGCAGCCATCTTAAGGGCCTGCTACAGTTGAAATAGACTGAAGGTCCAAACGATTACCATATTTGTGTGTGTGTAATGTCAGTGCATCTTATCGGGTGAATGTGAGAGAAAAAAAAAGAAGGAAAATGGAAACTCACACACCCGCCTGTGGCTCCTCTATCTTTTAGCCTCATGTGGATGTGGCGGGTACAATGGAGAGGTGAGTTTACTTTTTTAATTTCTCTTGCCTATGGGGAATGGGATGGGGGGATGTCACACTGTCTGTATGGGGAATAGGGGGGGATGCCACACTGCCTATATAGGGGAATGGGAGAGGGAATGCCACACTACCTATGGGAATGGGAGGGGGTAATGCCACACTACCTATGGGAATGGGAGGGGGTAATGCCACACTGCCTATTGGAATGGGAGGGGAGGTGCCACACTGCCTATGGGAATGGGAGGGGGATATGCCACACTGCCTATTGGAATGTAAGGGGGGGACTGCCACACTGCCTATGGGAATGTGAGGAGGGACAGCCATACTGCCTATAAGAATGTGAGGGGGATTGCCACACTGCTTAGGGGAATGGAGGGGGGGGGCACACTGCCTGTAAGGGGGGATTCTGCACCCTGCCTATTATTTGGTTCTTAGGGGGATGGTGTCTTAGCACATTAGGTTCAAAATATGTTTTTATTCTCCTCCTCCAAATCCTAGGTGCTTCCTATGGACAGGTGCATCTCAAAGGGAGAAGAATACAGTAAATGCTTAAAAAAATATTATTTTTTATGCCAAAACTACCAGGCCAAAATCTACATTATCTGTACTAGTTTCTGCACCAAAACACAACACATTATTTTTAGGGGAAAATCCATGCACCGGCAATAATAAGGTCCCATGTGCCTATCCTATCCATATCCTGTAGCATGGTGTAGATTCTGTAGCAGGTCTACAATGTTTGCCCCTCCTTTCAATTCCATTTTTCCATGACCACACTTCAAATGTTCACAGCTGCCCGTCAGGAAAGCATGACCACTGTGGCTTTCCAAACTTGCTCGCGCCGTAGTGCTGAGGGCCAGGGGCATACGTGGGACCACTTTGCAGAGGAGTAATGGAAAAATGGAAAGGAGGGCAGACTTTTGAGGACTCCAACAGCATCTACAGCCTGATGCAGGAAATGGAGGAGTGACACATGGGACAGGCTATCATCTGCCATAGCACACATCAAAGTAGTAAATAAAGACAGGGTAGAACATAATATAGAATATAATATAGTCTATTACAAACAAGATGTTAGGTTCTAGGTGCAAACTGTGAATACCAGTACAATAGGAAAGAGCCTTTAAAGTGGACCACAACCCAGCACAATCGGAATCTATAAGATTCCCGGGCCGATCAACTCCCTCCCCCCAGGGCATCCAAAATCGAGATGCCCCGTTGTGTGAAATCCCCCAAGTCGCCTTGTTCACTTACCTTGCTTCCCGATCCAATGGCACATGGTCAAGCCGCAGCCGCCTCCCCCCTATCACTCTAGCAGTGTGTGCCCGTGCCGGCCATATGTGAACCTGTTAGAGGGAAGTGGGGGATGCGGCTGCCAGCGCGCTCGGAGCCGCTGGCCTTAGACGTCAGCAGCTCAGAGTGTGCTGTTTGGACCAGCGGCCGTGCATGTGCCGTAGGGCCGGGAAGAGGAAAGTTGCACTCTGGGGGGGGGGGTTCACATAGCAGGGCACCCCCGATCGAGGTGCCCCAGGGGGAAAGGACCAAAACCCAGGATAGTCAAAATCCAGGATTTTGGTCCACTTTAAGAGCTTTAAGTCTAAGGATTAAGGGATGGAGACAGGGGAAGAATCACAAATGGTCAGTATTGAGTTCTGTGAAATGTTCCCTTTGAAGAATTACTCGAGCCAGGTTGTATGCCTCTGTGGATAAATATGTTTTAAGGGCACTTTGAAAGGGTTTTGAAAATTTTGAAGGGTTTGGGATGGGTAAATTTAGGAAGGGAAGACATTCCAGAAAATTTAAGAGACACGTGAGAAATCCTGGAGATGAGAGTTAGAGGAGGTGACCAGAGTTGAGCACTATAAGAGGTCAGCGGCACAGAGAATACTGCGTCTAGTGCCCTTATTCATCAAGCGACAGCGCCAGGTAGTGTCTGACGAGCGCCAGGTAGCGGCAGCTAACGGCGACTACTGACTCAAGTACGCCCGGCGGCGGTCACAATGACGCATTTATCAAGCAAAATGAGGCTAGCGCCGGCGAGAGCGACGGCTAGCGCGGCATTCATCATGAAGCCGCCTGGACCGAACAGCGCCGCTGCAAATTCCCTCACAGCGCCAGGTATGAGCTGTCGCTCCCTGGCGATGTCCAATGCATTTCAAAGGAGCAATCTATAATTATTCATAATTAATTGGTATTAATTTTTTTTTTTTTAATGTCAAAAAATCGGAGACCACTTCTGCAATGTTAGGATTTATTTTAAAGTAGAAAAATAATTTTAAAAAAATTTGTGCAGAATTGATCTAACAGGTCTGAGATTAATGTATTCATATTTCAAAATGATTCTAAAAACATGTATAATGTTACATTCAAAAAATATGGTTGTTTAGGGGTTAAAAACTAGTTAATACACATCGCCGCCAGCGCTCTGGGGTTTAAACAAGGAATGGACAGCGACAGCACATTCGGAGCGTGATTTGTTAATGAATATGAAGCTAGCCGTTCGCTCTGGCCATTCGTTGTCAGGCGCTCACATACAACGCTGGACCTGTGAAACAGCGACCCCCCAGCCCGTATTCAACATTACCGCACACCGACTGAGTCGCTGTCATCAAGCTAACGCCGGCCAAGCACAGCGAATACTGGCTGGCGCTGAAAAAATCACGCTACAGTCGCTCATCTGTCGCTACCTGGCGCTATTAATGAATCGGCCTCCCCGTCGATATCGTTGGCATAGAAATATCTGGTTGCAGGCTCCCCAGTGGAATTTTGTTGTGGATGGGTATTCCCATATACAGTTCAAAGATTGAAAGGTTTAAAAAAACTTTCATTTTTGATACCAAAGCTACCAGACCAAGAGCTACAATACTGGTGCACGAAAATACAACACAACATTATTTTAAAGGGATGCTTCAAGAAATAACAACAATAAGGTAGCAATGAGATCACCTGAAGCCTGTCCCATGTGCATCACCTCCATTTCCTACAGTATGCTGTAGATACTATAGCGGCTCTCTAAAGTTTAACCCTTCTTTTCTTTCCATTCCTCCATGAACATTCTCTAAATGTTCTCGCACCGCCACCCTGTACCTCCCGGCAAATGAGACCACTGCGGATTTTCAGACTTGCTCACACAAGGTTTAGATGGCAGCATATCAGTCTGCATATCAGTTTGCATATCAGTTTTGTGGAGTAGTTATGGCCTATAGGTAAGGGAATTGGGCTTGTGGCCGGAAGATGACAGGTTCGATTCACAGCCACGGGACATGACTGAAGTACCCTTGAGCAAGGCACCTAACCCCCAATTGCTCTCTGGGTGCTCAGTTTAGGGCGGCCCACTGCTCTGGGCATGTGTGCACTTCACTGTCCCTTAGTGTGTTATTCACCTGTGTGTAGTGGTCATCACTAATATAGTGTTTATTCACTGGTGTGTCCACTGTGTGTAATTCATTGGGTGTAGTCACTATTATAGTGTTGGCGTGTTGTTCACAAGTGCACGGATTGGAGAAATGTAGAGGAAGAATTCCATGTGTGCATTAGCACCCAATGACCACCATTTGCACTATTACTTATTTGCACTATTACTTACTATTGCTGCTGCTATTGCTATCAACAGAGGTAAAGTGGCAATAACCATCAGAGTTATAATACTTGTTCTGCGAGTTTTAAAACTTGTGTTGCTGCCATGCTGTACAAAAAAAGCAGGGCAAGTGTCCTGCTGTTACACTGTTAAAAGCCATCCATCTCCCTGCTGCTTTACATTGTGGCTGCTCCCAACTGTGTTGCATTGTATAGCAGCTGGACGCCCATGCTGGGAGTACTGATGACAGGGGCAGCCATGTGACCACATTTGGAGGTGGTCATGAAGGAATAGAAAGGAAGGCATACTGCTAAATACTTAATACACTGTTACTATATCAATTGACTGTATAAAATGTAAAATTCTCACATTAGAACATACTGGTTAAACAATGCAGGTAGTTCCTGTTGCCTGTGGAGGAAAAACCCAAGAATCACTGATTAAATGTACGTGACATAGAAGCAATGAGGTACATTTGCTATATTATGGAGCTTAGGTCAAGCTATTCAATCAGCTCACCTGTTCATTGTCGGCATTAAGCATATTATGTAATATTTTTCCCCATGAGATACACAAGACAAGATGTTGTCTTGTTATGAAGCAGTATTCTGTTTCTTTAATGCTATTTCAGGAACCAATTCAGAAACCATATATATTTTAATGTAGAAGGTAGGAAGAAAATAACAGAAATCTAGCGTTATTCCGTTTAAAAACTCGAGCGTTTAATCAGTAATTATACTCAACGTTAAGCAGCTCCAGGCAGCTCTCATCCATCCTGAGACCGCAATAGACACTGAATCTGGAACAATCAAAAGAATTGACCTGTTTTGCGATCTCAATCTATGGTTTCCGGTAAGAGTCTGCAATATTAGTGGAGAGCACACTGGTGACTATAGCTTTTGGAGACGCATGTGCCTTGGGATCTCGACCCGTCTTGGGATTTTTTGAATTCTCTAGGTGCTCTGTGCTATATAAGTAAGAATTATTTTGTCTGTACCATTGGAATAAAAGGTTCAGCACGGCACTTGTTGAAGAACTTTTAAGGACTTTCCATTTAAGATTGTGTATTGTGAAGTAGTTTTTAGTGCAGTGTATCATACCCAATTTTGGAAACTTTACTCAAGTATAACACTGTTCCAAAAGTTGAAAAATTATTTATACAACTTAAAATCCATATGTACCACCCCAGGGGTTCTTGATAAATTTTGAATATGGAAAGTAGTTTTTAGGCAGGGCCTGAGGGGTTTGCGTCCAGGGGGTTTTACCACTTGATAAACCCACGGGACCCCCAAATTTCAGAAATTAAAATATGGAAAGCAGTACTTTATGAAAAAGTTAGAAACCCCCTGATCTATTTCATTACTTTTAAATTACTTTTATTTTGTGGACACTTAAAAGCTCCCCCCCCCCCCTCTAGACTTGCAGGATTTGGGTCTATATTACTTACATGTAATGAAATAGACCAGGGGGTTCCCAAGTACTACTTTCCATATCTTAATTGTATAAATAAATTGGATGAAAGTTGGGGGTCCCGTGGGTTTATCAAGTGGTAAAAGCCCCCGGAAGCAAACCCCTCAGGCCCTGCCTGTAATCTGGCCCTGCATATAGCACACAACAATACACACTAGGTAAATCTTCCTACTAATATTCAGATTTGCCTCAAAAATATACTATTGCCATTTGAATGAAAAACCGCAGCACTAAGATGCAAATAGGGCTCTGGGAGGAGGTGAGTAGATTGGGTGATCCGGGCTTTCCACACAGCAGGTCATCCCAATTCGGGATGCCTAGGGATGCCCTAAGGAGTGGAACTTGAACAGGCCTGGAGTCTTTTAGACTCCAGGGCTTCAGATGTTCCTCTTTGAAGTGAACCAAAGCACAACATTTTTACCCATAGGGACATGTGACCAAAAAGTGCCTAGGGCAGCATAAACCCTAAATACGGCCCTGGCTGCACCTATACTGGGCAAAATAATCATGTGGCTGCATTTGTCTTTTGCAAAATAATTCAGCTTCTGCATCTGTCCCATGAAAAATATTTTGGTACTTGTCTATTGTCCTGGCTGAAATACTTTGGTGTCTGTAATCCTAGATTTGTTATAAACTGACCCTTTGAAGGCAACCATAATGCTGATGTGGCCCTCAGTGAAAATGGGTTTGACACCCCTTATCTAATAGATTGCTAGCGCAAACACTCTGACAGATTGCATAATTAAAGCTTCCACAAGGCTGGGTTTCCTGTTTCCCAGAAAATAAGACAGGTCTAATTTACATGTTTTGCTCCAAAAAGGGTGATAGGGCATATTTTCAGGGGATGTCTTAATATGAATAGAAATAGTAATATAATTGCCCAGGTTGGTTAGCTAGGCTATAATATAATCAGGCCCTCCCCTATGACTTAAACCATCAGCATGATTTAATGAAAAGCCCAAACCCTTAAAAAACTATTCCCCAGCATCTAAAAGTAATATATTTTAAGTTTTTAGTCACTTACTTATTATACTTTCCATCACTGGGCTGCAACTCTGTTCAGGACTCTTGACTCAGAAACATCACACATACCGAGGAGAGGAGGGGGGGATAAAGTACAAGGGACGGGGTTATGGCTGTGCTTTGCACAGACAGAACAGAGCTGGGATCAGGGAAAGGACAGCAATCCCAGAATGCAGAGCAACACAGTCAGAAGACACTTCCTGCTTACAGGCTGCCTGATGCGCCATGAGCCGCCATCTTGGATGTTTAAAGGCTCATAACTGCAGTAGATGCAGGTAGGATGATTTTTAATGTGAGCAATCTGTATATACAGGATGTGGGAAACATATAAGATAGGCTCTTATTCAGGGTTAAGGTCTGCTTTAAAGTTTGTGCCTCAGTAAGGGAAAAGATCCTACCTCATACTTATACTGATGTCAGCCCCATCAGTGCGAAGCAAGTTTGTAGGGGTGGAGCAGCAGCCGGCACAGATGAGGGGACAGCACAGCTGCCCCTGTCTCTCTGTGACAAGAGCTTATTTTCGGGGGAGGGCTTATTTTTCAAAGCAGTTGTGAAAAAGCTTCCGTGGGGAAACACATTAATTATGATACATATAAAAACATACCTAACCGGGTTAAAACAAGGGCACGCATTTATAATAATTACATGCTACATAACATTACATCTATAAGCTGGAATGATAACAATGTGCAAGCCAAAATAATCAAGTAAAGTTTAATCCGTGACAATAAACTTGTATGCAGCCTGAAATGAATGCCGATTTTTTAGGTGTGCAGCCTGTGTGACTGCCTCATATCAGCCCCCTCATTTTGTGGGACCCACCAACTATCCATAATGTCCTCCTTCTCCCCTTAAACCAGACCTTCAGCGTGATTTAATGAAAAGCCCAAACTCTTAAAAAACAGTTCCCCAGCATCTAAAATTAATATATTTTACGTTTTTAGTGACTAACTTATTATTCTTTCCCCCACTGGGCTGCAACTCTGTTCAGGAATTTAGGATACGGGCGCCGCCATCTTGACTCAGAGGCATCACACTTACTGAGGAGAGGAGAGTGGGATAAAGTACAGGGGGGTGGGTTATAGCTGTGCTTTGCTCAGACAGAGCAGAGCTGGGGTCAAGTAAAGGTCAGCAGTCCCAGAATGCAGAGCAGCACAGTCAGGAGGCACTTCCTGTTTGCAGGCTGCCTGATAAGATGGCGGCTTCCATAAGCCGCCATCTTGGATGTTTAAAGGCTCATAACATGCAGTAGATTCAGGTAGGATTTTTAATGTGGGCAATCTGTATGTACAGGGTGTGGGAAACATATAAGATAGACTCTTATTCAGAGTGAAGGTCCGCTTTAAGCATGATCAGTAGGGCCAGATTTAGTGTGGTGGAACCCCCGGGTAAAACATTTGGTGAAGGCCCCCTGGCCCTGGGCTGGCTGTTCACCAAAATTGGCGGGGCTGAGTGTGCCAGTAAGCTTGAAAGCTACCAGAGCATGTGTCCCCAACCAGGCCTGCCAACAGGTCATGTTTAGTGATGAGCAAGCCTGCGGAAGTTCGGGTTCGGAAAGTTTGGCCAAACTTGCCACAAAAATTCAATACAGGTCCCCAAACTTGACCCGCACCCGAACCCTATTCAAGTCAATGGGGACCTGAACTTGGGGGCCCAAAAATGGCTGTAAAATGGGGGGTAATAAGGACTAGAAGGCTGCAAGCACCAGGGTGATTTTCTTGCACAAAATGGGCTGGGGAAAGTATTGAAAACAATAACAGAAAACAAAAAAATTTCAGAAATACATAAATGAAAAAATACATTAAAAATATTTTTTTAACAGGTGTCAGAGGCCAATTTGGGGCTAATACCAGGGCGATTGCCTTGTACAATATGGTGCAGGGAAAGTACTTAAAATAATAAAAGAAACAAAAAAATTAAAGCAATACATACTAAAATAAATGAAAAATATATTAAAAACAAATACAATATTTTTGTTTCACAGGTGCCTGACTCGGACAATGAAAATGTGTGCACATGCCATGCACTTTATGCTGCAGCTCCTGCATCTCTGGAAAAGGGGTCAGGAAGCTCTGCACCACCATGTGCGTCAACCCAGCTCGGCCCAAGATTACTACAAGGTTATGTCCATTGTCACACACCACCTTGCTGGGCTTGAGGTGCAGCAGCAGCATCCACTCATCTGTCTGCTCCTGGATGCCGATCCACAACTCCTGGGCGGTTTGGGGCTTTCTCCCAGACAGATGAGTTTTAGTATCACAGGCTGCCATTACCCCATGGCTATGCTCAATTTGGTGGTTCAGGAGCTGTGCTGACTGCATGAAGAGGAAGCAGAGAAGGAAACGGGAGGAGGAGGCAACAGGAGGCACCAATTGATGTCCAGCAATTCTGGGTGATGAAAGGATATGTGCTTCCCACCTCAGTCCCAGCCACTACTACATTGACCCAGTGGGCAGTCCCTACCCATGCTTACTTGTCCCCATGTCCATGGTGAGGTGAACACGCATTGCCCAGTACACACCTTATTTTCTCCACAACCTGATGTTGCGGGGCAGGAATGGCCTGGCTAGAAAAGTTGTGGTGTCTGGGAATGGCAAATTATGGAACAGCCACTACCATCAGATCCATCAGATCTTTAAAATTGTCTGTCTTCTCAAGGCGGAATGTGAGCATTTCAAAGGCCAGCAATTTTGAAATGCTCACATTCAAGATCCGGGCCCATGGGTGAGATTGGCCCAACTTCCACTTTCTCACCAAAGTTTGAGGGATGGACTGCCGAATGATTTCCTGGGATGGCGTTTATAGCCTTGGTGATGCCTGTGCTGCTGGTGGTGCTCTCATATGCTCCCTTTGGGGGAGGCAGGTGACTTTGTCTTTAGGGAGGCGGTGATAGAGGCTAAGTCAACCGAAGCAGTAGAGGGAGCCTCAGGTGCTTGCACATTTTTTAGGCATTTCTGCCACTGCAGCATCGTGTTTGGATTGCAGGTGTCTGGTCTGGCATGGTGCGTAGATTATTAAACTTTTCTCTCGCTTTAGGGACATAAATTCCACGTTGGGGACATCCTTTGCGCCAGCTTTGGTATGCTCAGTTTCTGGGCATCATAGGCAGTAGTAGCAATATGCTGACTGCTGAGGGTTTGCACCCTTCTCTCTCTTATGCTGGTTTCCTGGGGCTGCGTGACCACCACCTTTACCTCCAAACTTTGATGGCCTTCAGTCCATGTTGTGTCTAGGACTTCGTCATCACCCCTGGGATTGTCTTCCACCCCCTCTTCTACGCTACCCTCCCTGTCAGCATCCACAAGTGTCCTGCGATGGTCCTCTAGCCACGTCCTCATCCTACAACACAAGTTGTTGGGCATCTGGGAGCTATCAGTCTGCAACTGGGGCAGGGGCAGGTGGATGGCCCACGGTATGCCAGCTAGGGGTGTAATAATAAGAGCATTAGTGACTCCATGACCTGTGGCTGGGACAGCCTTGCTGATTTTAAGGGGAGTGAGGTGGAGGGTTTGGCACTTTTGGAAAAAGTGGAGTGGGTGGAAGACAATCCCATAGAACTGGTAGCACTGTGCACCATATAATCTATAACTACCTCAACTTTTTCGGGCCTCACTACTCTGGCAGGGGTACTGGGGCCTACAAAAAGACGCTGCACACCCCGGTGCCTACTTGCACCAGAGAAAGATGTAGCAGGCAAAGATAAGACAAGTCCTCTCCCTGCAGCATTGGCTTCATCACCAAAAGCAGCAGCACCATGGCCATGTCCATGTCCCTTACTTGCTGATTTCTGCATTATTGGACACAGTGTAATAGCAACCTATCCCAGGAAATACAATGAAATGGAAGAAAGATCAAATGTGGTATACAATACCCACCAACTGTAGAAAGTAGATCAAATATGGTATATAATTCTTCCTAACTGTATGATGTAGATCAAATGTGGTATACAATTCCCAGTGACTATAGAATATGGATCAAATGTGGTATACAATTCCCACTGACTGTAGAATGTAGATCAAATGTGGTATACGAGTCCCACTAACTGTAGAATGTAGACAAAAAGTGGTATACAATTTCCACTGATTGTACAATGTAGGTCAAAAGTGGTATACAATTCCCAATGATTGTACAATGTAGATCAAATGTGGTATACAATCCCCACTGATTATACAATGTAGATCAAATGTGGCATAGCAGTCTCCCTGACTGTAGTGTAAGATCCCCGGGTTTGACTGATGCCTGTCTGGTGGCTGGTGTCATTTATCACCCTGCCTGCCACCAGCGGGTGTTAGCACAGCCCTGGTTGCTCTCTCTCCCCCTCTACTGCTGCACCTGGTGTGGGGCCTATTTTTAAGTGGTTGCGCCTTTCACCTGGTGCAGCAGGATTTTGTTTGCTTTGTTATCGAGCTATCTGTAGCTGCACATTTTTGTGCTCTGAACCTGAACCCCTGTTGGAGTCTAGTGGCAAGCAAGCCTCTCCCTGGCTTCTCAGAGGCTGCATGGCCATTTGCTATCCTTGCCCTCCATACAGCAGGCCTCCTATCGGCTTCTGGAGGCTGCTGGCCCCTGTCCTGAGGCCTTGGGTGAGTGTAACAGTACCTTGGGGGTTCCTTTGTTTTCCTTATTAGTTGTTATCTTAGTAGTTAGCCTTGTTTCTTTGCTTTGCACAGTCTATTTGAATCTAATATCCTTTTGTTTTCTTTTGTCTTAATTAAACCTTCTTTAGTGCATTTCCTTTGTCCTGTGTCTCTGCTCTGGACAAGCAATCTGCTCCACTGGCGGAGAGTTCCTTTATGAGAACTCTCCAGTCTGACATGTAGAATGTAGATCAAATGTGGTATACAATTCCCACTGAATGTACAATATAGATCAAATGTGGTATAAAATACCCACTGACTGTACAATATAGATCAAATGTGGTATACAATTCCCACTGGTGGTGGTGGTACTCACATATCCTCCCTTTGGGGGAGGCAGGTGACTTTGTCTTTAGGGAGGCGGTGGTAGAGGCTAAGTCAACCGAAGCAGTAGAGGGAGCCTCAGGTGCTTGCACATTTTTAGGCATTTCTGCCACTGCAGCATCGTGTTTGGATTGTAGGTGTCTGGTCTGGCATGGTGCGTAGATTATTAAACTTTTCTCTCGCTTTAGGGACATAAATTCCATGTTGGGGACATCCTTTGTGCCAGCTTTGGTATGCTAAGTTTCTGGGCATCATAGGCAGTAGTAGCAATATGCTGACTGCTGAGGGTTTGCACCTTTCTCCCGCTTATGCTGGCTTCCTGGGGCTGCGTGACCACCACCTCTACCTCCAAACTCTGATGGCCTTCAGTCCATGTTGTGTCTAGGACTTCGTCATCACCCCTGGGATTGTCTTCCACCCTCTCTTCTATGCTACCCTCCCTGTTAGCCTCCTGTCCTGGGGCCTTGGGTGAGTGTACCAGTACCTTAGGGGTTCCTTTGTTCCAATCCCCACTGAATGTACAATATAGATCAAATGCGGTATACAATACCCACTGACTGTACAATATAGATCAAATGTGGTATACAATTCCCACTGACTGTACAATGTAGATAAAATGTGGTATATCATTCCCACTGACTGTAGAATGTAGATCAAATGTGTTATACAAGTCCCACTCACTGAGCAATGTAGATGAAATGCATTATACAATTACCACTGAATTTACAATATAGATCAAATGCAGTGTACAATTCCCACTGATTGTACAATGTAGATCAAATGTGGTATACAATTCCCACTGATTGTACAATGTAGATCAAATGTGGTATATCATTTCCACTGACTGTACAATGTAAATCAAATGTGGTATACCATTCCCGCTGACCTTGTCTCGCATGATTCCCCAGGCACCTTTTTACATGACATTTTTTTAAAGCTAAAATGTGCACATGAGTATTAACCTTGGAGACAGGTTATCAAGCGAGAAACTGGTGAGAGAATTTCCTCCATCATTTTGCTGGCAAGAAGGGTGCTTTTGGTGTGTTTCTTTTTTAGAGGAATGGAGTCTTTTGATGAATACATTGCTGAGAGATTACTATATCCTGATTGTTCCTAATTTCTGGTGATTTTTGTGGGATTTTTCTTTTTTTTAATTCTTAATTTTCTTAACTCTAACAATGTTTTACTTTTAAATGTATTTATTATTTATACTAAATAGTAACATATTGTAATTATTTAAACAAATGTTTTTCAAATAAAAATTCATATAATCTACAAATTGAATATAAATTTTATTAACATTGTGAGATTATTTCAAAAAGAGGGGAAAAATAAACATGATAACAGAGGTATTTTTTTTTTTTTTTTTTTAATATTCTTTATTTAATTGTTTAAGCAATTTTATAAGTACAATACAACTAACAAAAAGTACAAGGAAGAATCCCAAAGCACAGTAGAGAAAGCAAAGGGAGGGGGATGGAGGAAGTAAGGCCACATGTCAGCTTCATACAAAAGTGTCACATAGTAGTTGTCTTTATAATCAGCAGGTGTCTCTACATGTCCATTATTTCAAAGCATTATTCTAGCTCTTGGCATGCTGGTGACCTCTCGTAGCGTATCAATTCCAGTCAAGGACCACTGTCCTCCAGTATACAGGGGCACAGGGTGCTCCGGCCCCATTCCCAGACACAAGACAGTACGGGACTACACATAAAGGGGGGAGGGGGGACTAGGGAAGCATGAGGGGGGAAAAGGGGGGAAGGGAAGGATGTGGCCCCAGGGGAAGGAGGCTCACATATTGCAAGACAGTACAGTAACCCCTAGCAACGGGCTATTACTCCGGGGCGTATTTGAAAACTTCTCTTCTCTCTAGGGACCCGGCTCCAGTCGAGTCTAACCCACCGAGGCGACCCAGGCCCATGCCCGATCAGCCGTACAATGCCCTGAACTCCTCCGATTCCTGGAACATTAACCAGGACATCCAGGTGTTCCTGAACTGTTCCTCCCTGTCATGGAGCGACAGAGTGAGATCCTCCATTTCACATATGTTGAGTACCTCCGCCAGCCAATCCCTCACCGACGGTGCGGTGTTTTGTTTCCATCGCCTGGGGATCACCTGCTTAGCGGCGTTTAGCAGGTGGACACGCAGCGATTTCCTATATTTCCCGACTGGACATCTTGTTGAGTGCAGCAGGACCTGGGCAGGGTCATCCTGCATATCTACCCCCGTGATTTGTGTGATAATGGGCAAGACTCTACCCCAGAATTCTCTGATCTTAGGACACGTCCAGAAGATGTGGAACAGCGTACCACTCTCGGCTCCACACCTCCAGCACTTTGGGTCTACCGTTGAGAACATCCTATTGAGCCTGTCCGGGGTGTAGTACCAGCGAGTGAGGATTTTATAATTAGTCTCCTGAACCCTGGAGGCGACAGAAGACTTGTGCGCCAGCAGGGAAATTTTCTCTTTCTCCCTCCTCCCTAGGGGTCTGCCCAGGTCCCTCTCCCACTCGCGCCAAAAGTTCGGGGGAGCCATCTCCGCATTAATCAGTAAGGAGTATAGACTCGAGATCAAGTGCGGGGAAGGCTGGGTATCAAGGCAAATCTTCTCAAACTCCGTGGGGCACCTACTCTGATCTCTTTTAAACCCCAGTTGGGAGAGGAAGGACTGGAATCGCAGGAGGGTCCAGGGGTCCAATCTGTCATTCTCCCATCTTGCTCTAAGGTCATTCAAATTAATCCACCCCTCTCTATCAATTAGATCTCCGCTTCGGAGCTGTGGCAGGCCTCTCCACTCCCGCAGGCCCGGCCCAAGTGGGTCCGCGGGCAACAGAGGATTCCCGATTATCGGCAGAACCGGAGTTGGCCATGGGGAAAATTCCGGTCGCTCCCTGTATTCCTTGAAAATCCCCAGTGACGCCCCTATGGTCGGGTGAGCTCTAGTCTCCGGGGTGGAGGGCGACCTATTCCACACCAGTAACTCCAGGCGGGTGGGGATCATCCTTGTTTCTAGTTGGGCCCACCGTTTTGTCTCTCGGCAATTCTGCCACTCGCAGACTCTTTGCAGGTGCGTGGCAACCCAATACAGTTTTATGTCAGGAAGAGCCAAACCGCCAGCTCGCTTAGGTCTGTACAGCAAGTGGGATCTCAGTCTCGCCCTTCTCCTGCCCCAAACAAATCCCAACAGGGCTCTATTAAGTTCCCGAAAGAAGCGTTGCGGGATGCGGATCGGGAGGGCCTGAAACAGGAACAGCAGCTTTGGGAGAACAGTCATTTTAATGATGTTTACTCTGCCTATCCAGGAGAACGCAGGGCGGTCCCAGGCCTCCAGGTCCGTCTCGATTTTCCGCGCCAAAGGCCAGAAGTTTAAGGACAGGATTCTAGACAGCTGGCTGGGCAGGTGTGTGCCAAGATATGGAATAGAGGATCTGGCCCACCTAAACGAGAAAGACTGTTGGATGGTTCCAGCCGTTTCGCCAGAGAGCGAGATGTTCAGGGCCTCTGATTTGTCGAAATTTATCTTGAGGTATGATAACCTCCCATAGATCTCAAACTCCCTCATCAGGACTGGAACTGACACTACCGGGTTCGCAATGAAGAAGAGCATGTCGTCTGCGTACGCAGCGACCTTATGTGAGCCATCCGCTAAGTCCACCCCTCGGATGTCGCTGTTACCCCTCACCTTACAGAGGAACGGTTCGAGCGACAAAGCAAAGAGTAAGGGGGACAGCGGGCACCCCTGTCTGGTTCCATTCCGGATGAGGACTGGCTCCGACTGAACACCATTCACTTTGACCCTTGCCGATGGAGTGGTATACAGCGCCTCTATAAGTAGCCTCATCCCATCTCCCAGACCTATGTGTCTGAGGGTCTCTCTGAGGAAAGGCCAGCTCACCCTATCGAAGGCCTTCTCCGCGTCCGTAGACAGGAGCATGGCTGGGGTGCAGGATGTCTTAGCCCCGTGTATCACATTAATAGCCCGTACCACGTTATCTCTGGCTTCCCTACCCAGCACAAAGCCCGTTTGGTCGAGGTGCACTATCCGCGCCACCACTGGAGCCAGTCTCATGGCCAGGATTTTTGCATACAATTTGAGGTCTGTGTTGAGCAGGGAAATGGGGCGGTAGCTCCCACACGACAACGGGTCTTTACCCGGTTTAGGTATCACCGAGATTTGAGCCTCTAGGTCCCTCCCCGAGAAGCGCCCGGGGGTCTCCCCATCTAAGATCGTGTTCCATGCCCTCACCATGCGGGGGCCCAGTAGCGCAAAAAAGGCTTTGTAGTATTTGGTGGTGTACCCATCCGGACCCGGGGCCTTTCCCGCTGGCGTGCGTTTGAGCGCCTCGGCCAACTCTTCCATGTTGATTGGGCCCTCCAGGGACTCGGCCACTTCCCGCGGCAGCACCGGCATACCTGACTCCCCTATATATGCCCTGACCCTCTCTGGGAGTGTCCGCTCATCCCTCCCATTGGCCAGGTCGTACAGCTTGGAATAATACGTCCGGAAGGTCTCCGCTATCTTTCCGGAGGCATATTGTTTTTGCTGTGAGCTATCTATGATCTCAGAGACAAAGTTCTGTGTGTGCTGTTGTTTTAGGGCTCTCGCCAGAAGTGTGCCACTTTTGTTGCCATGCTCATAGTATCTACGCCTACATTTCTTAATCATGTACTTTGCTCTCTGCCTAAGTAATGCATTGAGGGCCTCCCGCGCCTGTGTCAGTTCTCCCAGTACATTTGCTGCCTCGGATTGTTTATGGGTCAGTTCTAGGCGCCGGACCTTTTCCGTGAGCTGTTCTAGTTGCTTCGTTCTCTCCCTCTTCAACCTTGAGGCATGGCTGATCAGGACCCCTCTAATTACACTTTTGTGAGCCTCCCACAGAAGCATGGGCGATACCTCTCCATTATCATTACTGTTAAAGTAAGCCTCTATCTCCCCCCGCACTGCCAGAGCCACCGCCTCATCCTGCAACAAAGACTCGTTCAGTCGCCAGGTCAGAGGGGGCGGAGGTCTATCGATCAAGTTCAGTTCGAGGGAGACCGGTGCATGATCCGAAAAGGAGGTTGGGAGAATCCCACTATCCATTGCCAAGTCCAGCAAACTGTGCGAGACCCAAAAATAATCCAACCTGGAATATGTCCCGTGCACCCTCGAGTAGAAGGAGTAGTCCCGCCCCGCTGGGTTCAGCACCCTCCACGCATCAACCAGCTGTAGTTCATGGAGTCTTTTCCTCAAGGTCCTCAGCGCCAGGTGGGAAACCGCCGACCTACCCGCTGAGGAGTCCAATAGTGGCTCCATTACCAGGTTAAAGTCGCCAGCGAGGACTATTTCGCCTTCTGCGAACTCCATAATTCTAGTCAGTGAGCGTGTAAGGAACTGGACTTGTCCCTGGTTGGGAGCATATAAGGATACCAAGGTGTAAGTTTTTTGACCTAGGAGACATTTTACCATAAGAAGTCGTCCCGAATCATCTCCCCATGAGTCCCGGAGGGTGAATGGCACCCCTCCGGCAATCATGATTGCCACGCCCTTCCGCTTGGCATCTGCCGCATTACTGGTAAATACGTGCGGGAACAGCCGGCTACTTAGACGGGGGGCTTGCGACCTCTTAAAGTGCGTCTCTTGTAAAAAGACTATTTTCGCTCTGAGCCTACGCAACTCCTGCCCCAGGATCGCCCTCTTCTCAGGGGAGTTGAGTCCCTTCACATTCAAGGATATTAACTTCGTTCCGGACATTCCTCAGTAATTTCAGAGATATCGCCAGACAACCAAATCCCCACGGGAGTTCAGCTCCTCGCCTGATGCTGTTTCACAAGTGGTTTGGTTCACTGGGTGGGGGGGGGGGGGGGGTGGGAGGGCAGGGGGGGAGGGCAAAAGGTGGGGTAGGAGGGGAGACAGGAACGAGAGGGAGTACAAAGGGGACGGTCACTAATAAGTAGATTGAAACTAACAAACACTTAACAACAGACTACTAGTGTAGTCAACCGGATAGTGGCCTACAAGGGCCCTCCGGAGCTGGTGCAACTTTGTCCACCACTCTTCACCTCGTCCTCCAAGTGGAATAAGCAAGCGCGTATTTCAATCAGGCGCTGCTTTACCCCGTTCGTGAATGACCGCCGTCAGTCACGGAGGGGGGCACCAAAAATCGTGGGGGGGGTGGAGGATCAGAACACAAAGCAGCAGCTAGGGAGCCACACCTTTTTAAAGAACAGTTAGCATTGTAACCCAAGGCGTTGTTAACTTATAGGGGGAGACAGCAGAACATAACATAGCAAAGCGCAACCCATAACAATAAAGATTGGAAACCGCAGAAACCCCGAGGGGGCCGGCGACCAGGGCGCGGCCCAGAGTCACCCTCCCCCTCAGAGCCCGCCCAGCAGAAACACCCGTCAACAGTGAGACCCGATAAACCGGGGGGGGGGCCCGTCCGTCCAGCCACCACTCTCCCACCCCTAATCGCGGGGAAGGGACCACGAAGGGGAGTCCCACGGCCGGGGGCGCAATACGCCTCCCGCGTGGACCCCGGTAAGGTGACTAAGCAGAACAGAAAAGGGTCCCCCCGGGGCCGCAGATCTCAATCTTAACCAAAGTCCAGTACAAGAGGATGCAATAGGACACAGCCTAGAGGCGCCCGCCCTCCGGCCCCGCCAAGGCGGCCCGGAGAGCCAGCGTCCCCCACGGCCATCACACAGCCCGACACCACTAGGTACCAGGGAGCGCCAACCCAACCCCCCCCCCAAGCAGAGCACATCAGAAACCTCAACGTAAGGGTGGGCCATGGGGAGAGGCGGGAAAGCGCCCCCCGCGTCCCACAGGGTCATCAGCGGCGTCTTCTACGTTCTCTCACAACTCCTCGCAGGACCCCTCCAGGACGCTGTGGGAGCCGTCTGTCAAACACCCCCAGGTCCGGGGCCGTCCAGTCCGGGATGTCCACCGCAGGGGCCTCCAGAAAGCGGAACAAGTCCGGTAGCTGGATCGGGGACCGGAGGACAAAGATCTCCCCATTCCTGCGTACTAAAAGCTGAAAGGGGTGACCCCAGCGGTAGGAGGCGCCCTGCCTCTGGATGGTGTCAAGGAGCGGTCTCAGCAGCCTCCGCATAAGTAATGTTCTCTGGGAGAGGTCCTGAAGAACGATGATCTGTGCTCCCTTGTACTGAATCGGGCCCTTCTCCCACGCCTTTCGCAGCAAGTCCTCTTTGATCTTGAAGAAATGGACTCTACATATTATGTCCCTCGGTCTTCCAGAGTCCGGAGGGCGGGGACCAAGGGCCCTGTGCACGCGGTCCAATTCAATGTGATTCGATTCCGGCAAGTCCAGGAGCCCGTTGAAGATAGAGATAACCGCAGCCTGGATGTCCCGCGGCTCGACTGACTCTGGGACGCCCCGAAGGCGGAGATTATTCCTCCGGCTGCGATTCTCCACATCATCCTGCGCCAGGAAAAGCTCAGACAGGAGGCGGTTACTTCCCTCCCGTTGATGTTCCAGCTCCGCAACTCGCGTCTCCAGTGATCTGTGAGAGGCCTCCGCGGCGTCCACTCTCTGAGCAACTTCCGTTACTGTGGTCTGAAGGGTCGCCAGCTCCCTCTTTATGGTACCCTCCATTCTCGAGACGTATCCATCGAAATCGACACGGGATGGTAAGCCCCTCAGGGCCTCACTGATGTTGATTCTCACCGCCTCAGCTATGGTGCGGGACAGAAGATCAAGTGGAGCATAAGGAGCAGCATGTAAAGTTGCAGCAGCTTCCCCGGCGGCTCTCAAGGGATGTCCGTTGCAGGTCGGTGATGGAGTGCCTCCCCGCTCGTCCACAGGGCCTCCGCTGAACTTCGGAGAGGCCGCCCCGCCGACAGTCGGCAGAACCCCTCCAATTCCGGTATACCCCGGGCCCCCCAGGGAGGGTCCAGGGGCGAAGACTTCCTGACTGTCCCAGGTTGGCATAGGGCTCAGCGGGGGGGAGGGGGTGCCCATCCCGCCTCCTGGGGACGGGGAGCGCTGCACGGCCCCACTTGGGGACCAGAGCCGGGGGAGTCGGCGGGGGGAGTCAACTTCCCGTGCCGGGGCACGCGGCGGGGAGTCCGGGCTTGGGATGCCCTCCCGGCGTAGCCACGCTCCTGGCGAGACAGCTGCTGCTGGGCTATGGGTTTGGGGCGGGGCCTGGCTGTCTGCCACCAGCAATTTAGTGCAGCCTGTGTTCTCTGGATGGGTCCTTCCCTCCCTCGGGCGCTGTATCCTTGTGGTGGGCGCTCCCCCATCTGTATGGGCCACAGGGGGCTCCGCCAGGCTCAGCCCATAATGGAGGTCTGCCCGGGGCCCAACGGGTGATCCCCCCGTCTCACCGGGCGGCCGGTGCACCTCCACTGCGACAGTGCGGAGGCGCCGGGCTGAGACACGTGGGGCCATGAGCTCCTCACCTCCATGCGGTCTCTGTGAAGCTCCTGTCAGCGGCGTGGGGCTCCGATGCCGGGAGACGCCTCGGTGGTCTGGAGCGCGTCCCCTCACGTCACCGCCCGCCGGGGGCACAAGTGCCGGTATCTCGACGGGCGCACCCGCCTCCTCCTTTCCTCCCCGCATCTGTGATGTCGGCAGCTTCGGGTCCGCCGCTACCTCTGCTCCAGCCGACCGCAGGGGTTCCGCTCCCGCCTCCGCCGCCGATTGCGGCCGCCAGGGTAAGTCCACAGGGGGATCAGTGCCTCTCCTCTCCTCCTCGCCCTCCGGGACCACGTGCGCCGCCATCTTGCGGGAGGTCTCCACCTCTCCCCTTCCTCCCCGTGTCACAAAATAAGCGGGGATGGGACGCTCCTGTCCCCTCCGGCGCTGCCTGCTCACTTTCCCCCTCCTGGGCATCAGGAAATGGGGGTCACGATGGGGTGCCTGGGTGTTCAACAGATCAATCGGTGCGGAGCTCCCTCGCTTTGCTTCCTCACGGCGCCATAGCAAGCCACGCCCCCCATAACAGAGGTATTTTGATCAAGTCATAATATACATGTTAGGCATAAATGCCAAAAATACATAATGCAAAACAATATTACATTACGACAAATCAATATGCGGAACAAATATTCTCAAAAGTATGGTGGGCAGGAGAAAGGTGGGACAGTTGGCTGACCATTTGGAACTGCAGAAGTTATTATGCGAGAATGCTTTGTAACGAGAAAGTTCAAGCAAGAGTGCATGAGGCTCAAATAGGGCACAGTGTTTGAGATCTCAAATGGCTTTCTCAACTGCTTTCAAACAATCTTGCATGTGTCCCCTGAATCATGCGAGAATGCAAGAGTTCTCATGTGCAAGTTTACTTTCATACGGTGGCGAGTTTTTTATGACCCGTGCTGAATTGCCCACTATTGTCTCCTCTTCCACAATTTGGAAATGAACTTGTAATGACTTTTGGTAAGCCCTTTGCATGGCCCATGGGGGGGGCTAACTGGAATCTTCCGGTTAGCCCCCCCCCAGAGGTAGAAATTTTAGTCAGCATTTGTATCCCGGGTATGCTTCTTACACTGTAGTTTATGTTTTCTTTTTGCCTGGCCTATAGCTGAAAGCTGCACTATATTTACATATCCAGAAAGTTTATTTGGATTTTTAATAGTAGGTGATTTTGCAATACAGTGATATAAATACTTACAGTCACTCTGGTGATCTTCATACATTTTGCTGGAGGATGTAACACATATCATGACCAGAGGAGGGCATTGGAATTCAATCTTAAAACATTGTGTGGCTGGCCTATATCCATTTGGTGTTGTTGCAATACATAGAACATGTGCAGCAGCCTGTTTTTCTCTGGACATACAGTACACTATTGTAATGGACCAGATAATGTGCGTGACTTTGCATAGGATAACTTTTGCCTCTCTGCTCCCCCAATTATTTAAATGGAACAAAACCCATCAACTATAAGATTCAAGCACCGGCCGCTGGCCCATCCCCGGGGGTAACCCGAATTGGGGCTCTGATTGGATGAGTCTGCACATGCGCCACATGGAAAAGTGAGTTTTAGTGTGCCAACCAGTGGATTTCACACAGTGAAGCATCCAGTATTGGATTGGGAGGGTTCCCAGAGGGGAAAAGTCAAATTCCTGGGTTTTGTTCCACTCGGGCAGGCTGATTCATTACTAGCAGCAGGTAGCGACAGATGAGCGTCTGTACAGCGGCGCTATGATCGTCCGCTAGTGGCTGCCCCGATCAGCCGTCAAACGCTATTGCAGAGCGCCACAGTCACTACTTGCCGTTTGTAGTAATCACTCTGCCAATGTTAAATGTGATGTTTCTAATTTGCATTAAAGGCACTGTAGAGCTGTTACACCTTATTCAATATAGAGCCTGAGCGTTTCTATGCTGTTGTGTTTAAACCGATCTGTAATTATTAGAAATGTGAAACCACATAAGCAAAATAACAAAAATAATAGTCACAAGAAATTTAAAAAAATAAATAAATGTTTGGTTTATTGCAACATATAATAAAGTAAATATTTTTCTATTTTTCTCAGTGTCCATTTGGGCCATAATTTGTCAAAATCTTCATGGTACCTGTATTGGAGACAAAATTGTTATATTTTATTTATCATTTATATTATTTTTTTTATTAATTAAAAAGCCCAAACATATGTTGTTTAGTAATTAAATTATCCCCCTCTTCTAAAGTAGTAGTAGTAGTAGTAGTAGTAGTATTAGTAGTAGTAGTAGTCAGCTTAGATCACTTGCCGCAAAGAATGCAGAAATCATGGTTTCCCGACACTCAAAATCAGTCTGGGTATCCTCATTACTGTCTGCGGCCATGTTGGGGACTTCTGGCACCAGTGATTTTTCTTCTATTCTGTGGCATATGCAAATGTTGTGTAGAACACAGCAGGCGAGGATGATTTTGGAGACCTTTTGTGGACTGTACAACATCTCTCCTCCTGGGCGTGCCAAACAGAGACAGGCCGATGGTTCTTTCCACAATACATCTTGTTTTGCGATGAGCTGCATTGTATTGGAGTTGGGCTGATGTCTGTGGGTTTCTCACGGGAGTCATCAACCATGTTTTCTGCCCATATCCCTTGTCCGCTGTGGAATAAATAAAGTGAAAAACAGCAATTAGAAATGTAGCTATACCAGTAGGTCTACAATAAATATCAGCAAACATAGCTGTTTATTTCTTTTAATTTAATAATGTGATTGTTATTCTGTCTATGATTATTAATTACCCAGTAGCCATCCAGGTGGCATTTCATTATTTTCAAACTTCCGGCACAGGACTGATTGGTGGAGCACATAAGAATCATGGCATGAGCCGGGAAAGCCAGATCTCATGGCCCTCAGCTTCATGTCTGGGTCACATACCACCATGACATTCATAGAATGGAATTGTTTGTGATTCCTATAGTGCATTTCCTGTGCACGGGGAGGGCGCAAAGGGATATGTGTACCATCCACGCACCCTAGCACATAAAGTATCGCTCCCATGCGGTAAAACGCACGTTTAATATTGCCAACCTCCTCCTCATCCTCAGGAAATGTTATATATACTGGGATCAGATCACAAATAGCCAGCACTACCTGGTAAAAGATACGGCTCATTGTAGTCTGGCTGATCCCGCTGAGGAGGGCTGCGGTTGCCTGAAAATTGCCCCGTGCCACTATATTTAGCATGGCACATAGGCGAAACATGCCAGGGATGGATTGGGTGCATCTGGTAGATGGATCGATTTTGGTCTTATACTGATCATATAGGGAATGTACTGCTGCACGATTCAGAGGAAATCTGCTTCTGATCTGCTCGTCACTTAAATCCCATACAGAGAGGTGGATGCCAAAGGATCTGGGTGCCCTAAGCCTCACAGCACCCTCTTCCCTTGGCTCCTGACCTTCTCTGCGCTGCCACAACAACACATCCATACCCCAAACATAACACCAACATCCACATCACACTCACTGGCCATAGCTCAGGCACTCCCAAAACAAAAAAAACACAATCTACCCCCACACACAACCAATCAACACAAACGACCAATCAAACTCCTCTTGCACCCACACAAATGCAGCTCAACACAAAACAAGATGTATAGTGGAAACAAGCATCAGCCTGCTGAAAGTATGCTTTCTGAGTTTGGCACAGCCAAGAGGGGAGTTGCTGCACACTCCACAAAAGGTCCCCAAAACAATCCTTAGTTGCTGTATCCTACACAATATTTGCAGATGCCACCAAAAAAAGCTCCCAAAGAAACAGCACTGATGCCACAAATCAACAACAAAGCCACAGACAGTAATAAAGATACACAGACAGACAGTTCCTGGCACCTATGTCATAGACACATGCACCAAACACTACAGCCTTTGCCACAGTGTTAAAAGATAATAATGAATAATTTTAGCCTTATTTATACTTAACTTATCCAAATGTATAGTACGCTTTTCCGCCTCATGCGTTTCATGGCTGTTTCCGGTATGTAATTAGCTTACCACAGGTGTAGCGGAAATGCCTAGAGTATCATTAATAGCGTTGTTGTGCGGATCTGGTCGCACAGACATCTATGGGCCAATCATAGATAAAAATTGAAAAATTTAAATAGCGTTAGTGTAGGGCATTTGTAATTGTGTTAAGATATATGGTTAGATGTAATTAATAATGTGTTTCTGATTGTGTAAGTAGCTTCTTGATGAAATGATTGGTGTAAAGATCTAGATACACACACACCTGTTTTGTAGGTCTCCATCAATTAACTGGCCCTGTTTGTGATTGGTTCATCTAGCACTTAAAATCTCCAAGACACATACAGCACGTGTTGCCATTCTGTAGTTTGCATGCGTCCTTGTGTGTTTGGGGTTTGTTGGTGTTTGCAGCTACAGGATGGAGCCAAATGGAAATCCCTGCCTGCCACTGCTGTCTCTCCTGGGGCACCCAGTAGCAGTAGTGTGCGTGGTGGCTGCAGAACTTCCTCGAGGAAGATGGTGGTGCACCACCCAAGCCCAAGCATCTATATGCCAAGAGAGAGCCAGAATTTAATTTGGCAGATAACAATACTCTTGTGAGTCTGACACTGGCTAAGTGGGAGTTAATATTTGGCTCACAAAGTCAGAGTTTGGGCGAACAATAAAGGAGCAAATTGTGGGATGCCATTACGGAGCAGCTTACTAGCTCAGCTCAATATAGACATAAGGGTCGATTCAAAGAAACATGTAACAGCTTTGATTTTGGTGCCGATCATCCTATTTTTCCCGTACGCTCGTGCGTTCGTATGAACTTGCGAGTGATTCTATAAGCAAATACGTTTCTATCCTAAAATGTACGTCCGTTCGTATGGCAGTTCGGGAATCAGACCTATGTCAGTTTCCATCCTGAATTTTCCGTTTCATTTCTCAGGTTGCAACATTGGTTTTGCCCTTTTTCCTTTTTTGTCTGGACGTAAATCCTTCTGATCTTGTGGCTGCGCACTACAAACTTACCTCATTAAAGTGCATTCTAAATATTTGGTCTTTTATTTTTCTTTATTTCATTCATTTTGTAGTAACCAACCATTAATGAATGCATTTGCATAAGTAAATCTTACTTTGTTTAATTTTTAGTTAACTTGCATTTTTTACTTGTGGATTTAATTTTAATATTTTGGCTTCAAATGGTACAACTTAAAATTTTGGGTGTGGTTACCCACACCCTCTACATACAGATTTGCTCTCAAAAATTAAAAAACACCCAGCAACTTCAGCATGTTATGAGCCTAGAAACAGCCAAGATGGCGGCTCAGGTATTCTCGGGCAGCCTGCAAACAGAAAGGGCCTTGTGACTGTGTTGCTCTGCATTCTTTGATTTCTGACCTTTCCGTGCCCCCAGCTCTGCTGTGTCTGTGCAAAATACAGCAGTAACCCACATCCTGCACTTTATCCCGCTCTCCTCTCCTCAGTAAGTGTGATGCATCTGACCAAAGATGTGCTTAAATAATTAAACAAAGCAAAGGTAAACAACTACACCAATAAATGCAATCTAAAAATATTATTCTAGTACATCAATTTAAAAATAAATAACAAAGGACATACGTTTCTTTAATTAACGCAAATATATTGCAAAATAAAGGTTTACATGCAAAGGACTAATTAAGGTCCACATTAAAATGCTTTTATAAGGCATACATGAATCAGGAATGCATTGCCATACAATTTATGGCCTCGGCCATGCTGATACATGCAGTTCATTGGAGCTCAAGACGCGCAGACTCCTCCACATAGCCAAAAAACCTGTTCAAGAACAGCAATCCGACTGCTAAAAGGTGTCGGCAGTGGCTTTCTTTTAAAACGTATTTAGAGGTTTGAAAACTGTTCTCTGAATCACACCTAAACACATCCGATTATCCTAAGTTTTAAGTTTTGATCCTAAGTTTTAGGATTTGATCCTAAGTTTTACGTTTTGATCCTAAAATTTAGGAACGAACTTCCGATGATCGTAAGAGCATATACGCATTCGTACGTAGGCTCGTGCGAGTCAGAAATGGCCAAAAAAACAGGAAAAAATGACTAACACCCACCCAAACTTACGATTCTCGATCCGAAATCAATTAACTTTTGCTCTTTGAATCGAGGGGATAGTGGCACAGCCTGCAAGAAACGCTTCTACACATTGCAAAGGGCCCTTATGAAAAAGATGAGGTCTGACCTTCTTGTGGATAGTGGGAGGAAGCAGGCTCCAAATAGCAAATACAGGCCATATGAGGAGATTTTGAAGTGCAAGATCCCCCTTTGTCGGCTGCAGGGTGTAGATGCTGGGGATGACACCACAGGCTGGGGTGAAGGTATAGTACAAATACATTGTTAATGTTTTTGAATAATATATATATATTTTTTTTAAATTGTAAATTTTTATTAGAGAGAAGCAGGTTACAGACTTTGCTCAGGTTACAAAGATAAACACGCCATACATAAAAAAAAAGAAACATTACAGCAATACGGGAAAACAAATTTATAAGCAGCGCGAGACATTCCAGCCCACAAAAGGTCCGGCATTAATGGGAAATCAACGGTACCCTAATCTAAGGGTGTCACACAAGACCATTTTCCTGGGGACCTCTGTAAGCGATAAAGCACCCCGCCGATCCAGCTTTGGCGTGCAACTGTAAATCTTAATAAGATTAAGGATGGGCCTGAGGCCTGCAAATCCCGCCTCTTCCTTCTTTTTGAATAATAATTTTGAACCATATTTGTATCTAACCTCATTCTAATCCTAAATTTAGCTCATGGTAAGTATCATATTATACGTGATTTGAACGTTTATTTATTTTTAACATTAGTGGCACATGATGATTCAGAGGAGTCTGAGGTTAAAGCTTCAGATTCCTGCCCTTCCACCAGCCTCTACTTTAACCCAGTCAGATTTTGAAGGTAAAGAGGCTGCATTTGAATCATTTCTGATATAGGCATTGATGGTTCTTTAGAGTGCTGACATTAATGGGGGCTACATGTGGATTATATTTTACTACAAATAACCTCAGAATGGGATCAGCATCTCCTCATCAATCAACATACTCTTTGGAAGCCAGTAAGTGTATGCGTATTTTTTTCTGTTTGGTCAAAATAACAAAAAGGTCTGGATTTAGATGTATTCTGTTTTTGATTTGTAGGCCAAATTCCAACTCCATTTTTGGACCCCACTTCCTGTGTTGCAGGCCTACAGGACACTGTTGGTGTGTAGTCCAAAGCATAATGTATCCTTTATAGATGTTGAATTTCTATTTTTAAAAAATGTGATCATTTTTATTTAAAACATGCAAACTTAGATTTCAAGCAGTGTTTTATATTATGAGTAAGAGCAAATGGGTAAAAATGTTACTTGACAAAACTAATGCTAAGGCAAATTACAAGTATTTTTGTTTGCAAAATTATTTCTCAGTAATGGAAGCACTACTATTATACCTTAAACTAATAGCATTTATGTTTCATTTTATTATTCCCAAATACAGGAAGTGCTGGTCCTGAAAGGGCCCTTCAAAGCGAGGCTGCTAGGGATAAGGTTAAGCATTAGATTTCTTAGTTATTTAAAATGATGTGTTTGATCCTTACATGGATGAGGCCTATTTACGTTAGGTATTAACCATATATTTATAGGGCAAAGTTCTAGTGATGGCTTGAGTCTTGACATCTCCGATGTGGCGGGTATGTGTGTCTAATAATGTGCTAGTTATATGTGAGCACACAATGTGTGTTAAGATATATTGAATTTACTAACTTTCTATAATACTCATCACAAATGTTAAGGGTGTGGGATGAAGTTGACAATCAAGGTTAGAATCCAAAAATATTTAGAGGGAAACTTGATGCAGTGGACAAAAAAACCTTGCATTAATATAAATAATATTGTTAATTTAGCATATGTGATTTTGCCGCCATTATCAGATGATGATTTGCCCCTTCCTGGCAGCCAGACACCTGAACTATAGGCTCGATTCAGAGACACATTCGTCTGGACTTCCGTAGCTGTCTGTGAAAGTTTTAGTGGGTGTTTGTCATTTTTTTGCTTTTTTTCGTTCATTTTTCATTTGTACGAACGTTCGGGAAAATGCGTATATGCGCTTTAATACAATAATTTGGTAAAATAGTTTTTCTAGAATAATTGTATGCTTAGCATTGATGGGGTTCAGATGGATTGAGTATTGGGAACATACAGTAAATAAGATGTGGTTCTGTTGGGGGAGGGCTATAAATAAGGGACCCATATATTCAGAGAGGTGGGCCAATTGGCATGTGTATTGTTAGAATTGTGAGAATTGTTACATATGAAGGGGTGAGGTGGAAGGACATACAAGTGTAGTCTGTGGGGACTGTGGGTATCATTATTGTTCAAGGGGCAGCAGGGCTTGGGACATGGAGGAATAACACCATGCGTGAGGTGCAGGTTGTGGGATATGTAGGGTCTGCAATATGAGTGTGGGGCAGGGAGGTGGTACATGGAGGGGTAGCAGCATGAGTGATGGGAGGAGGGCTGGGAAAAAGAGGGGAAGCACAATGCTGGGGGTGGGAGGCTGGGACATGCGTGGAAGCATTTTGTGGGAGTTGGGGCATGGAGGCACAGAACCACAAGTGCTGGGCGGGGGAGCTACGGGATAGAGGAACAGCAGCATGTGTGTGGGGCAGGAGGGTGTGGCATGGAGTGGAAACAGCATGATTGAGGGGCAGGGCGCTGGGCCATGACGGGGCAGCAGCAGAAGCGTAGGACATTGAGGTGCAACAGAATGAGTGGGGGAGCACTTGGGTCATAGAAGGTTAGGGGTGAGAGGCTGGGACATACATGGCAGCATTGTGCAAAGGGTGAGGTGCTGGGACATGGTGGAGCAGCAGCTTGAATGTGGGGCAAGGTGTTGTGGCAATGAGGTGCAGAAACATGAGTGAGGGGTTGGGGACTTGGGAAACGAAGGGGCAACACAATTAGTGTATCAAATTTAATTCACCATTTTTCTGCCCTTACTTCCAACTTTTCTAACTCAGTAGCTGCCTGCTGTCCGCTTTCATGTTAATTACTTTGCTCAGTAGCTGCCTGCTCTCCTCTTTCATGTTAATTACTTTGCACAGCTTAGTATCATTTGCAAAGATTGATAACTTTAAGCCTACCTAGAGATGATGTAACCAGACAATGTGTAAGAGTTTTGCGCTATATATGTTTAACTGTGATTTTTACTGAATTTTCCCTGAAAAATAATATAATGTTGTTTTTAAGCAGAAAAAAATAAAAAAATACATTTTTTAGTTTTTTTGTAGCATTTATTTAAAAATAAAATAAAATACGACTAAATGCACCTTGCAGATTACTATCAAGGGCTAAAAAATAAAAATTAAAAAATAAAAACAGTGTGAGATCCCCTCTCTGGGAGGGGGCATTCTCTTTTAATTTTAAGGGTTAAATCCCTAATAATTAAAAGCTGATGATTACCAGCTGACATAGCCCACACAGGCAATGGGCTTTTTTGTGCCACCTGGTGTTTAGGGGTGTAGCTAATGGTGCAGGTGGTTTTGGCAAGTCACCCCCTTGCTGACAGCTGACTTGCCATCCCCTTCTACCCACTGAACTGGTATAGGGTTCTCAAGGACCCCCCTACCAGTTCACAAAGGGTTAAGCGTAAAACACAAACACACACATACCTCCTTCCAATGCTGATCAATGCTGTCCCACGTGGACCGATCCCTGCTCTGACAGCCGGATGTGAGTGCCAGAAGCCTGGAGAGGGTCAGAGAATTAGTGTCCTCTGCCCTACTCCCGGCTTTCACCACTCAATATTGGCTTCTCCACTTACTCCCGATGCGGGGAGGGGCCTTTTATACCGGTGGAGAGAGATAACATCAGCACACTCACCAATATAAATGTCCCCTTCCTACAGAGGGGAGAGAGATAACAGAAACTGTGTGCAGGGCAGAGAACTGGCGTCCTCAGCCTGCTAAAGAACTTGGACTGACAATCGGAGGCCCTTGGTAGTGGATCCTGGATGCAGGTGAGCTTTTTTAAAAAAAAAATGGGGTTTAAATTGGGGGAAATGTTTGTCTGTTTTTATCTGTTTAAGTCAGTGCTGCACTTCTTCCTTGGTTATATCTCTGCATTTCAACTGACATATCACATTCCTTTGTGAATATAGAAACTAAGAATAGGTGCCTATAGTTGCCCCCTCCTTGCCTTTTTAGGAGGTCTACTTTCAGGTTTGTATCTTTTACTGTTTATGTAACTACAGAACATTGGGGTTAGTTTTATGCTCTTTGGCAATTAGGCATTCTGTCTCCAGTTTTCCCGTCCTTATTCGATGTTTATATAGTTTATTTTCTTCTCTATTTTTTGTAATGCTTCCACAGTGCATTTTGCTTTAAATGTTTAAATGTTTTTTGTTGTTGTTTAGGCCTCTTTACCCTTTTTTTATCTACATAGGTTTATTTTTATTTTTTTTGTGACAGGTTTTAGCACACTGGCAAGAGTAAAAATAAAGAGAAGTAAAGTGTCATGAATGACTTGCCTTCAGTCCGTGCCCGTGGTGTCCCTAGGCAACTGGCCAGGGTTTCTCCTGCCCAGCAGCCGCCTCTGCCTCCAGTGCCATCCCCAGCGGCGCGTGTGTCGCCGAGTAAGTCCTCTCCCCTTGCCCATTGTCACTCAGCTTGTGCTTGCTGGCCTATACAATCAGCTCATGTCCTCCGGTGGTGCAATACTCAGAATGGCCACCGGAGGCTGTTTAAAAGAACGAAGTCTAGAAGGTGCAGCTCTGAGCAGTTTGCCTGGGAAGCTCAGCTGGAGCAATCAGCCCAGAGCTCACCAATTAGACCACAGGGCCAGTGCTCCAATCTGCTGCCAGATCCTAAGTGCACCAATCCCAGCCACTGTCTCACTGTCCAATCCTGCCGGTTTTCCCACTATAAAGGGATTTCCACTGCAGTGTGTCATTGCCTGTTATAGCGCCTAGTACCAAGCATTGAAGCTCGTTTGATTCCTGTTGTCGACCTCAGCCTGAACCGACCTTTTGCCTGCCTGACCACGATTTTCGCCTGACCCCTCTGATACCTCGCCCCGTGACCTCCCGGCTCTGACCTCGGCTTGTAATCGGACTTCCGCCATCCGGCATCCTCGCTTGGGACTCCCTGCCGTTCATCAGTCTCCTCCTTAAGCTGATAATCTTTGCGCCCTGTAAGTCCTGGGGGTAACCGAGTAGGAGAGGCATTACCCGCGTCTCCTACAAGCGGGGACTTGTCTATAGGCAGAAGAGGCGGTGGAGATTGGGGATTGTCAGCTCAAGACAGACTGGTGTCCGGTATAGTCCTTACATTATAACAGGCCCAAAAATTGATATGGAAGAACTTGTACAACAAGTGCAGGCCATGGCTACCGCCATTAACCAGCTGGCCCAACGTGTGGCTGATCAAGAAAATCGCCAGCTGCCTGCACCACCTGTATCCTCGCCTCCTGTTGAGCCGAAGGTTCCCCTTCCTGAGAAATTTGATGGGGATCGTACAAGATTCTCCAACTTCAAGAACTCCTGTGAACTTTATTTCAGACTACGGCCCTACTCTTCAGGCACAGAAATGCAGAGGGTGGGCCTGGTTATCTCTCTGCTCCAGGGTGATCCACAGTCCTGGGCGTTTGGCTTAGCGCCCACAGATGAGTCCTTACACAGGGGAGTGCATAATAGAGGTCTTAGACAGCCCTGAAGCCCCGGTTGTCTTAGGGTTCCCCTGGTTAAAGGTGCACAACCCTACCTTTAATTGGGAAACTGGGGAATTGACAAGGTGGAGCCCGCACTGTGCAGAACATTGCTCTAGTATCACTGTTGGAGCAACCCAAGTCTCAGAGCTTATTTGTCCGTCTGCCTCTCCATCCATGAGGGTACCTCATGTATCTTTATTGAAGTCCGCCGGAACCTTTCAGGGTGATAATCCTGTTAAGTCTGGTGAGGGTCCTGAGGCCCCTCGTGAAGGGGAGGGTACTGTCATGAATGACTTGCCTTCAGTCCGTGCCCGTGGTGTCCCTAGGCAACTGGCCAGGGTTTCTCCTGCCCAGCAGCCGCCTCTGCCTCCAGTGCCATCCCCAGCGGCGCGTGTGTCGCCGAGTAAGTCCTCTCCCCTTGCCCATTGTCACTCAGCTTGTGCTTGCTGGCCTATACAATCAGCTCATGTCCTCCGGTGGTGCAATACTCAGAATGGCCACCGGAGGCTGTTTAAAAGAACGAAGTCTAGAAGGTGCAGCTCTGAGCAGTTTGCCTGGGAAGCTCAGCTGGAGCAATCAGCCCAGAGCTCACCAATTAGACCACAGGGCCAGTGCTCCAATCTGCTGCCAGATCCTAAGTGCACCAATCCCAGCCACTGTCTCACTGTCCAATCCTGCCGGTTTTCCCACTATAAAGGGATTTCCACTGCAGTGTGTCATTGCCTGTTATAGCGCCTAGTACCAAGCATTGAAGCTCGTTTGATTCCTGTTGTCGACCTCAGCCTGAACCGACCTTTTGCCTGCCTGACCACGATTTTCGCCTGACCCCTCTGATACCTCGCCCCGTGACCTCCCGGCTCTGACCTCGGCTTGTAATCGGACTTCCGCCATCCGGCATCCTCGCTTGGGACTCCCTGCCGTTCATCAGTCTCCTCCTTAAGCTGATAATCTTTGCGCCCTGTAAGTCCTGGGGGTAACCGAGTAGGAGAGGCATTACCCGCGTCTCCTACAAGCGGGGACTTGTCTATAGGCAGAAGAGGCGGTGGAGATTGGGGATTGTCAGCTCAAGACAGACTGGTGTCCGGTATAGTCCTTACATAAAGGACAAAGTTAGTCGGGGTTCCAAAATTCCAAGGCCCGTCCACTCACCGTGGACCCAAACCGTGGGGATCGCAACTCATCCCGGTCAAACCTAGTGTGGGCGGTAGAATTTACCATCTCCAATCTAAGATGACGCGCAGGGTGGGTTAGGATGCCGCAAAGCAGTTGTGCCCAGTGTGTAAAAAGTAGTCACAAAGGTAATGGGTAATGGCGCGAGCTACAGTAAAATGGCCACCACGTAGTTGGATTGATGGCGCGGGCTACAGCAAAATGGCCGACGCGCTCAGAATTACTGTCTACCTGGTGCTGCAGCCACTCAGCCTGAACTCTTGTAAGTGCTTTCTTTTTCCATACTACTTGCTATGGCATTTAAACAGGATGAAATGAGGGACCTCAATTAATTCCCACCCAGGGGACTCCTTTCACTTTGTTACTGGACTTTTTACCCTTATCTACTTATTCATTCAGACCCCCTGGATGAACTTCTGGATACTGAGCCCTCACAGTGCTGATTGCAGCATTATTTATGGACTACTCTTAGCAGTCAACCTATGCATATCCCTATTTTTGATATTGTATGCTGTGTATATACGCATGTTAATGTCACTACTTGTTACTTCACGAAATTAAAATTTCTTCCTTTTAAATGCATTTTGCGTTCTAAGGGTGTTCAATCTTCCACTCCAGCCTAATACATATTATTTTTATTTTTTACATTTCTATGTATCTTTCACAATGAATATTAAGGATATCTTTAAACGTATTATATTTTTTGTCCATTCTTTAGCCATTGAAGCCATTTTCCCAGGCTATGTGGCTTAGGGCATCTCTAAGCTGATCGAACTTTGCATTTCTGATATTCTGACGTGGCTCTGTGATAAGGAATCCTAGTGACAGAAGTTGATAATAGTATGATCACTGTTTCCAGGGTGCCCATGGCCCATACCTTGGCTACCTTGTCCCATACCTTGGCTAACTTGTCTGGTATATTGGTTAGTTTTAAGTCCAACACAGCCCTCCCTCTATTTGAATATTGCACTTGTAAGGAACAGAGTTTGTTTTTGACAAAAATCTATTTCCTTTGTGAGATTGACAGTTTTCAGCTTACAAATTTATATCTGGGTATTTAAAGTCCCCTATAACTACCTCATTTTAATCAGCTGCTTCTTCTATTTGTCTTGCTCCTCTATTGTGTGCACAGAGTTATAGAGTTATATTTAGCAGTTCTGCATTTTCTTGCCCCCTTTCCCCAATGTATAACTGCTTTATAGCATGATTTTTTATCTAATGTTTCTATTTAATATTTCACCCCCCCCCCCCCCCAAACACGTCATAGGGCAGTTATACTGGTGAGGTGCAAATTAGTTTTATTAAAGTTGTTTTTTTTTTCATAAGTTACAAAATGACAGCTGCCTACTGTATTGGGAATCCAAATATATCAGGAGAGGCTCATTTGTATGTGTTTGGATGCCCCATAGGCTGATTTTACTCTGTAATATCTACACAGCCTCTCCAGGAAAAAACCTAAATCCATTGAATACCCATCTTTTCTTTGAATTCAAAGGGGCGGCTTGGAAGCAAGACCAGAAGAAGTAAAACTTTGGATTTTTAATACACTATATTGTGCTTATGTCAACCAGAGACCCAAAGTATTTGTTTCTTACTTTCTAATCTATAGGTTAGTTAGCTACATGATTATGTACATTTTACGTAGGTTGGCAGAGATAAGCAAAGTTATTATAAGCAGCAATTCTAAGAAAATCAATATAGAAAGATTAAATAATAGAAGAAAAATTGCATATGAGCAGCGGAAGGGAGCAAAAAAGACATTTACTTAACAAAGATTAATCATGGCAATCACAAAAGAACCAATATTGATTTTAAAGCTGAGGTCATGTATATTAAATCAATGCAAGTGTTGGAGTATTTGTGATAAGAAAAATGGCCCTATTAAGAATAAAATTATTTAATGACCGGTTGGCTGGTCTTTACTACAGCAGCTTACATAGGTCAGTGTATAGTTGTACTAACAGTGTTAAAATGTGTGCTTAACAAAGCAGGGCACCCCACGTCAGGGAAGTCTAGCGGCCAGCCCTGGATTTTTTAGGACTCCAGGGTGGCCGCTGGAAGGTTTATGACCACTTTAATGTGTAACAGAGGTAAAAGTAGAACAAACTATTTTCTTCGTTTTCCATTTGCTATTAAACACTGTAGTCAAGTCATTGGTTCCTCATTCACATGTTTGGCAGAAAATGTCAGCCAATTATATGATGGCCAACAACCATTCAAGATTGATGTGCAAACTCGATTTGCAAATCCACTTCCTCAGCAGTCAATGCTGAAAGTTGGCTGACTTTACTTTAGTGCCTCTTTAAAAAAAAAATGCCGCCTGGGGCTATTAGCCCAGTGCCTAGACACAGGGGTTGGGATCCTCAGGGCTCAGGAGTCACAGCAACACATCATCCCCTATGCCTTATAGAAAAAGTCTGGTGTGCCCCCAGGGGGGCTGGACGAGTACCAAGTCCATGTCAACGGGCACCATGTCTGCACCTCGGACATTGAAAGTATAAAATCCTCCCCCAGGAAAGAGAATAGAGCCCGTCTGTATGAGCCTGGTGTTCTTCCAAGGGTGCCGGGACAGGCTATACTGGATGTTTTTTAAGCTGTTTTATTTTGCTTTATTTGACATATAAATGTTAATATATGAAATTCTGTTTAATAATTAAGGTACTATAGATATTTTGTGTGAAAACACAACTGGAATAAGACTGGTTCACACCTTAGTAAGAAATGCTGGCATGATTCTAGATATGATGAAAGCTCTCATTTTAGTTTCTTAACTGTCTGTCAATAGTAAATTTCAGTAACTAAGTTTAGAAATAGAAATTCCCAGAGGCTTCTCAAGATCGAAACTTGAAACTAAGTGCATGTGACTGGCAACATAACTCTTATCACTGGTGGAAGTTGTCAGTCAAATGTAACCTATCAAAAATTAATGTGATGTGTTGTAATGATCATTTATAAGTTTAGAGACAAGGAAAATTGTTAGAAAAAACTGGTATGACTGCACGAGACTTTTCTGTAAGATAAAGGTCAAGTTACCCAGTGGCTGCTTGGAATCAGGACCTTTATAGAGATTAAAGTCTTTAGGCACTCATGGCTTTACAAAGGATCAATTAGTAGACATGGGCTTGACTGCATGGTGGCCCTCTAGTCATAAATGTCAAGAAAGAGTCAGGACACTGAAACACTTTGCCAGAATCTTCGATTGCTGGGCTCTTCAGCTTAATAAACAGCTCTAGTGAAGCCAGGTTCTTTATTTGCTGTGATGTGGTCAGCAACGCACAGCTGGGAGCTGGTGAGACCCACAGAGTGGTGTGTTTCACAGGCGGTTCCTGGTGCCAGTCATCAGCTCAGGAGATGGCAAGATGTGACAACTGGTAGACAGTGAGGACAGCAGCTCTGGGCATGGTCAGACAAGGCAACAACTATGACCATGGTTGGATATGGCTCCTGGTTGAAAACAAGGGCACACACACAGGCATAGTCAGACATTGATGGGCTGACAGAAAGGCGTGGTGAGACATGAGAAGGTTGGTTTAATGTTGGTATTTTGGATAATAGAGCAGGTAACCTTAGAGCAGTGGCAGAGGTTGAAGTAACCTGACAATACATTCATAGTCAGTCATGTTGCTGCTATTTCCTCCAATCAGCGGAGGATATAGGGATGCTGAAGACACTGAAACGCCAGTACTGACTTGGTGGGTGGAGGACAGGAAAAGAAAGTCTTCCCATGTTAGGTCCTGCTGGTGGTTGCTGAACAACTATGCTGGTCACCACTGGACTACTGCCAGAGCAGACGTGCTTTCTTATTTTTTCTCATGAGATTTTGGGAAGATAAATATTTATTCTTGGTGTGCCACAGACCCCGCTTCACCTTTAATATTCTTCACGATTGGGTTAACTCACCGCCAGGTGACGCTGTGCAGAGAGGAAGTCTTGTAACGAGCCCCCTTCCGGCCTATATATACCTGGTACCTCCCATTTATCACCAGTGTTTTTCTCTCTGCTTGACGACAAGACAGAAGATTGAAGTCTCCTGCTTACAGGTAGCCGGGGTCTTACCCCGGCACCCCCTTTTGGTCTATTTCTGCCCGGTTTTGATTGTTTATACCTTTATGGTGGAATGGAAGCCTCCCAGCCTAGGCTGCTCACTGGGCAATTGGTAGACGGCACTATAGGTGCCTAGGAGCTTATCTCCTCCGCTCGACCCCCTCTTTTGGGGGCAATGCGGCTATCCAGCATGGTGATCCGGAAATGGGATGCCCCTGTCCCGAGGGTCCCCTTAGCCCCTTACTCTCCCGTTACGGTCCCTTCTCCCTTCACTATGGGGGGGGGGTTAGAGGGATGTGTATTGTGTTTGTATTTCACTGTATGACTTTTACATGTGTGTTTTATTTTTGTGCACTTATCAGACTGCACCGCAAGAGTGCACTTGGTCTGATTATTCCTCTTAGAGCTTCTCGGGCAGGTCTTTTTAATGGTGCTGGCCGGCTTGGCCAGTGTTCAGGTCAGCTTTAGGGGCGGCTGGGGCGGGCCGCGCTGTGGCAGGCTGGCTTGCTGCCTGAGCCTTTGGTGTATCACAGCCCCCCTCCCCCCTCTCCCGCTGGTCTCCTTTCTGTTCGGCCGCCGTTGGGCAGGCCGCATGGTCAGCGTCGGCTGCGCTGTTACTTCCCCTCCCTCCCCCCTCCTTCCCCCTCCTCCTGCCTTTGTTTTTGGTGCCCGTTGTAGTGGCTCATCTGGTAGTAATCCCTTGATGAATTGGCTGCACTGATCGGGCTTGAGGGGGGCGGGCCCCGGTGACGTGGAAACGGGGGCGTGGCACCGGCGGCAGCTTCATGCGGCCGGCCCCAGCCCTACTTCCTTCCTTCCTGTCTTAAAGGAAGACACGTGGGGGGGGGGCTCGCTGCCGCACATGGGTCTATTTACTTTTGGCTCCTACTAATACTGCTGCTGCTGGCTGCTACGTCGTCCATGCTGTTGCTGCTGCTGCTCTCAGATCTTTGCAGGTAAGCGGCCCCACCTTGTGTTGAGTGTTATTTTAAATCTATAATATTTATAGTTTTTATTAGACATAGGGGGCAGGATGTTTTATTATTATTATGTATTAAATAGAGGGCAAGGTTTTTTCCTCTGCTTATTTAAAGGCACCTTGGTGCTGTGCATAAGTATGTTTGCATGTTGCCACATGTTTGGGGGTCTGACTGTTGGTTTTTTCTTCCCCTACAGATCCCGGGAATCCTTGATTAAAGCGGCCTCCCGGCTCTATATTACTTGGCTAGTCTTTCTTTTTAAAAAAAAAAAAATGGAAGGAAATTGGGACATTTTTATATATATATATATATATATATATATATATATATATATATATATATATTGATATATTAAAAAAAAAAAATATATATATATATATATATAATCTATATTTATATATAGATTATTAAGGGGATCTTCATTATAAATTAAATCCTCCCTTCTGGGACATTTACAATAAGGGGGCATCCCGGGTGGCTTATGCCTTAAAACCCAAAAGTTTGCGAATACCATAAATCACCATATGGAGGCTTCCGATATTACCGGAAAAGGTTCTTCTGGGCCATCTAGGGGGTGCGCAAGATGTGGGACTCCGCTCCCAGCTGATGATGTCTTTGTATGCATTCCTTGTGCAAGGCAGAGTATTGCGCGTCAGTCCGTCGCTCCGGCTGCTGGCCCGTCGCAACTTCCATCATCTCCTACCTCTCCCTCCCTGTTCCGGACCCCGCGTGACACTGTCAAGAGTGGGGATTCGCAATCCGAGGTGGCGGCACGGTTGGCCAGCCTCGAGAAAATAGTGTCCGTTAAAGCAGGGTCAAAAACCACTGCAAAACGGAAGCACCTGACTCCGGTACCTCCGGCTTCAAAGGATGAGGTATGTGAGCCTGTTGAATGGTCCGATGGCTCCCCGGACGAGGAGGGAGAATTCCTGTTGGAGTCAGATGAGCCTGCAGATCAGCTTGAGGCTGATGCTATTGGCGATTGGTCGGCGGGGGTTTCCCTTGACACCCCCTCCATTCTGGCTCAAATGTTTGAAATTTTGAATTTAGATCCGCCTGAGGCTGTCACCCTGCCAAAGGGTCAGTTGTTTAAAGAGCCTCAGCCGCGTTGGGTTTTTCCCAGACATCACTTTGAGAGGGTGGTGCTTAAGGAATGGGAACATCCCACGCGGTTATCTGGAATCCCTTCCAGTTGGGAAAAGCGTTATCCTTTTCCGCCAGAATTGGTGAAGCTTTGGTCCGTCCCTCCTGACGTCGATACCCCTGTGCTAGGGCTCTCCAGCACGACTATGGTACAGTCTGCTGAGACCACTGCCCCTAAAGATGGGGAGGATCGTTGGATTGACCAGTACGCTCGCCATGGTTTTATTTATGCTGGGTCAACGATGCGCCCGGTGTGTGCTTCGGCGCTTCTTCTTTTGGCGGTTAGGTCTGTAATTCAGGAGCTGTGTGGGGATCTCGATCCCACTTGTAAAGAGTTTACTGCGCTCAAGCAGTGTGAATCTTTTGTTTCCTATGTTCTATCCGCTCAGGACGATGTGCTGGCTATGAGTAGCAAGACAGCTGCAATGCTGGTGGCTATTCGTCGGTCAGTGTGGCTGCGTCAGTGGTCGGCGGACTCAGCTTCTAAAAAGGTGCTCACAGCTCTCCCCTTTTTGGGCTTGCGTCTGTTTGGTGAGAAAATTGATTCAGTCGCAAAAGGTGGTAAAATGCCGCAACGCAAGAGGCCTCGTCGTCCCTTTAGGGGGGCAAGTTCTGGTAGGCCTTCATTTCGGGGATTCAGAGCGGGTAGGGGGGCTTCCTTTCCCACTACCAGAGGTGCAGGTTGGACTCGGGGGAGGGGCCGTGGCCGTCCCGCTCAGTCCTGGGGCACCAAGCCCAAGCCTGCTGGTAAACCCGCTCAGCAATGAGGGGCTGCCCTCACCCGTGCGGGTGGGGGGACGATTACGACACTTCTCCCAGGTTTGGGACCAGGAGATTCCGGACAGATGGATCCGGGAGGTAGTGTCGTCCGGTTACAAGCTGGAATTCGACTCTCGCCCTCCTTCACAGTTCTTTCGGTCTCGGGTGCCCATCGATCCTTTGGCCGCACAGGGGCTCCTGGCGTCGGTAAAGAATCTGTTAGAGATGGCGGTCATCCGGCCGGAACCGCGCTTAGAGATGGGCCTCGGGTTTTATTCCAATCTTTTTGCAGTCCCCAAGAAAGACGGGTCAGTCCGTCCCGTCCTGGACCTGAAATTACTCAACAGGTTCATCCGTGTTCGGAAGTTTCGCATGGAAACCTTGCGTACGGCCGTCGGTTCCCTTCGGCAAGGGGACTTCATGACGTCCATAGACATCAAGGATGCTTATCTTCATGTTCCCATCTGCCACGCTCATCAACGTTTTCTTCGATTCGTGATGGAAAATCAACATTATCAATTCGTGGCACTTCCGTTTGGCCTTACCTCAGCTCCAAGAGTGTTCACCAAGGTGCTGGCAGGGGTCATGGCCATTTTCAGATCTCGGGGCATTCGTGTCGTACCTTATTAGGACGACCTTCTCATCATGGCTCCGTCGCTCAGGAGACAGACACCAGGTTGGTGGTCTCCACGCTGGAAAGCTTTGGTTGGGTGATCAACTTCCCCAAGTCCTCTCTCGCTCCGGCCAGGGTGGTGTCCTTTCCGGGTATGCAGTTGGACTCTCTTCAACACAGTGTTTCTCCCCCAGTCCAAAATTCATCTGATTCAGGAATTGGCTCGGGTCCTACTTTCCGATCCTCGGCCATCCATCCGGTCTGGGGATGAGGCTGATAGGGTTGATGGTCGCCTCTTTCGAGGCAGTTCCTTTTGCTCAATTTCACACGAGGAAGCTTCAGCTTTATCTGTTGGCATCCTGGGACCGGCAGCCTCGGTCACTGGATCAGCCCTTCCAGTTGTCCTCCCGGGTTCGGCAGTCCCTCCAGTGGTGGTTGGTCTCGACCAATCTTGTGAAGGGCAGGTCTTTCCTGACCCCTCTTTGGGAAATTGTCACCACGGACGCCAGTCTGTCGGGTTGGGCCGGATTCTGGAAGGAGCTGCAGTTCCAGGGGCAGTGGGGACCTCAAGAGGCCCACTTACCCATCAATATTCTGGAACTGAGAGCCATTCGTCGGGTGCTTGCTCTCCTGACTCAGCACGTTCTGGGCCTACCGGTCCAGGTGCGTTCAGACAATCGAACAGCGGTTGCTTACATCAATCATCAGGGAGGGACTCGCAGTCTGAGTGCTCTCAGAGAGGTGTCCCTGATCCTGACTTGGGCAGAGGCCCATGTTCCTTGTCTCTCGGCGGTATACATTCCAGGAGTGGAGAACCAGGAAGCGGACCGGTTGAGCAGGGGCTCTCCCCGTCTGGGAGAATGGGTTCTCCATCCTCAGGTGTTTCGCTCACTGTGTCTCCAATGGGGGCCCCAGAGGTGGACCTGTTTGCCTCTCGTCACAATCACAGGCTCCCGAACTTCGTGTCGCTCTCCCTGGATCCTCTGGCTCTGGCAGTGGACGCCATGTCCCTGAGCTGGGGGGATCTGGGATTTCTATACCTGTTTCCTCCGATACCCATGCTGGGCAGGGTGGTTCGGAAGTTGGCTCTGGAAAGAGTGTCCGCTGTACTCGTGGCCCCAAGGTGGCCAAGGCGAGTGTGGTTCGCAGACATCGTTTGGCTGGCAGTGGACCAGTTCGTCCTGCCTCTTCGGCCCGATCTGCTCACTCAGGGTCGGTTGTGTTACCCCAATTTACCAGCGCTGGGTTTGACGGCCTGGCTGCTGAAACCTCCATCTTGAAGGAGGAGGGTCTTTCTGACTCAGTTGTCAAGACTCTGATCAGTGCCCGGAAGAGGTCTTCTTCTATCATCTACTATAGGACTTGGAAAGCCTACATCACTTGGTGTGAGATGAGATCTTTTCCTTGTAGGGTCTTTTCGGTCTCCAGGATTCTGGAGTTTTTACAATCAGGGCTGGACTCTGGTCTTCAGCTAAGTACATTGAAAGGGCAAGTTTCTGCCTTATCTATCTTTTTTCAGAAGCGTTTTGCGCTTCAGACTTTAGTTAAAACTTTTTTCCAGGGGGTTACGCATGTGCAGCCTCCCAGGAAACCATTACTCCCGGTTTGGGATTTGAATTTGGTTCTTTCTGCTCTTCAGGCTCCTCCTTTTGAGCATTTGCAAGATATTGCTTTGTCTACCCTGACTCAGAAGATTGTCTTCTTGGTAGCTATCACTTCGGTCCGGCGTGTCTCAGAGTTGGCGGCCTTGTCTATCCAGGCGCCCTACTTTGAGAGGCATCAGGATAAAGTGGTCTTTCGGTTCAAGCCAGACTTTCTTCCCAAGGTTGTTTCTGCTTTTCATTTGAATCAGGATATTGTTCTTCCCTCCTTGTGTCCTAATCCTAAGAATGACAAAGAGAGGGTTTTGCATTGTTTGGATGTAGTACGCTGTGTTAAGTACTACTTGATTATCACGTCTCCTTTTCGTAAGACGGATTCCTTTTTTGTTGTGCCCTATGGGCCTAAGAAGGGTTTGGCACCAGCCAAATCTGCCATTAGCAAGTGGATACGTCAGGCTGTCACTGCGGCCTATTCTGCTAAGGGGAAAGTTCCCCCTTTTCGTATCACTGCTCATTCTACTCGCGCCATTGGGGCGTCTTGGGCTTTTCAGCACCAAGCTTCTGTTGAACAAGTTTGTAAGGCCGCCACTTGGTCTTCTGTTCATACTTTTTCTAAGTTTTACAAAGTTGATGTGCGGGCCTCAGCGGATGCTGTTTTTGGCCGCAAAGTTCTGCTGACTGCAGTCATTCAAGTTATGCTTCACCTGGCCTTGAGATGCCCATCCCTTGTGGACACTGCTTTTGGATGTCCCAATCGTGAAGAATATTAAAGGTGAATCGGGGTGTGTGGCACACCAAGAATAATACCATTTTGTGAGTACTCACCTGAAAAATGGGTATTGTTGGTGTGCCACACACCCCGCTTCACTCCCACCCTTTTCGGTATTCCGAATCCTTTATATGGTGAAGCTTTTATTTATATTGATTTATTTTGAGGTTACCGTTAAAATACTGGGACCTTGTCTTTCTGCTTTTTAATACACTGGTGATAATTGGGAGGTACCAGGTATATATAGGCCGGAAGGGGGCTCGTTACAAGACTTCCTCTCTGCACAGCGTCACCTGGTGGTGAGTTAACCCAATCGTGAAGAATATTAAAGGTGAAGCGGGGTGTGTGGCACACCAACAATACCCATTTTTCAGGTGAGTACTCACAAAATGGTATTTTTTAGAATACTAAGGGATTTATTCATCAAGGTCTAGCTCCAGCTAGTGCCTTGTAGCGGCAGGTAGCGCCTGGAGTACGCTGGGCGCTGTACACAAAACCACATTTATCAAAGCACATCTGTTGATGTGGATCTGAATTGATTAATAGGTGGGTTTAGCACATTTTTTGTTGTATTTTTGCACTTTTGCCTCTGAGAGCATACTAGTTAAAGTATATAGGATTTGGATACACACTTTTAATGGAGAGTATTTTACTTTTTGCACTGAGACAGACCTCCAGCGCCCCCTTGTGGTTTTAAATGTTTATGTCATGTAGTTGTTATTGTATAGTCTTAATGTTCATTGTGATTGTAAATATATGTAATTAGTCAATAAATTTGAATATTTTTTAGACCCTTAAAGTGGTGCAACTGTTTCATCCTTGGCACTTTTTAGAGGGTACTGTGGGTGTCCCTCTTTTCTTGCAGTGTAATGAATCAGCCTGCCCGTCACCAGATTATTTTCTACCCTATACTATTTAAAGGCTATAGGCTCAACTAGAGATTGTTATGTAAATTAAAGGGTGACTTTCAATGGAATGAAAAGTGCATTTTTTAATGTTTTCTAATTTTAGTAAATGTGCATTTTATGGAAGCAGTTTTCATATGTTGCTATTGGCAATGTACACCAAGTACAGACTTTCATGTGTAACAGTGAGTGAGCTCCCTCACCTCAGCAGTGGCCATAGCAGCAGTGTTTTGTGTGTATAGGGATCACTCCTCTATTCTTTGTGTACGTGGCCAATAGGAACAGATTACAGATTCTGAAAACTGCTTCCATAAAACACACATTTGCCAACACAGGAAAAAAAGGTAAAAAATGTAAAGGCACCCTGAGCCCACCATTTTGGCACAAGAAAATATACACTTTCAAAAATTCTATTAAAGATGGATTAATCCTTTAAAGCGGACCAACATTGGTGTGGCATGGGTATTAGTCCCGCTGTTATAAGACAGTCTGGGGGGGGGGGGGGGGTCACCCAGAATGCTGGAGCCTCCCTGCACATAAACCCCCAGAATTCCCATAAAGCTTACCTTAACTCTGGTCCTCCATCGAGAATCCAGCGCTGGAGGACCAAGGTTAGGGTAAGCTTTACGAGGCATTCTGGGGGGTTATATGTGCAGGGGGGCTCCAGCATTCTGGATAGTCCCCGCCCAGACTTGTTATAGTGGCTGGACCAACACCCATGCCACATGATATTGGCTTTGCTTACGGCAGTGAACCTCCCTTGAACCTGCTGTTCCATCCGGAGGTCTTCATTACCTGCGGTTGAGTACTCCTATCTGTGCCCGGTTTCAGTAGTGAGACCTGAAGTTTCCTGCAGTTTCGTCTATCTTAACAACAGGGACTTTAATGAAAAGCAAGATTCTTCATAGAATCTACATGCTGGTTCCGGGTTCAATGCTGCAACCTTCTTCCCTGACCTGACACTTCACAACAGATGCTCAGTGAGATTGTGTGGGAATTGTCTATAGAGAGTAGTGGCAACTGAGCAGCTAAGAAATCCTCCTAATGTTCCGTTTGACCACAGAGGACAATGTTCCCATTTCCTACATACCACCTCAAACGCAATCAAGGCTTCATCATAATATAGATTGTTCATGGGGGATGAGCCACTGTACCAGATCCCTTACTTTTGACAATAACGTCCCTTTCCAGTCACATTCTAACTTCCTTCCACATGTCCCCCTTGGGAACAGTGTAAAATAAGCCTTTGTTAAAGCATCTCAAAGCCAATATTTTCGTCTTGATAAGTCTTGAACATGCCCTGCTGGGGTCAGAAACAGCTGTGGTTTTCCATGCTCACTAACACTCCCTCTAGGGAATGGAGTCTCTGTTAGATGACTTTTTTGCATGGTCCTGGAGGAATACAATTGAAAGGAGGACACATTTTAGAGCCAGAGCCCTCTTACAGCTTCTACCCCATGCTGTAGGAAATGGAGGAGAAGCACATGGGGCAGGCATCAGATGAGCAGCTTGCTGCCTTATTATTGCTGTTGGGATTACAATCCATTTAAGATAATCTTCCGATTTAGGCCCTTATTTATGAAGGAATAGCGACAGGTAGCGACCGGTAATGACGGGCCCCGCCACGAGAACGCCGGCTCCCCACCACAATCACACATTTATCAAGCCAATCCTGTTTAGCGACTGAGATAGCGCCATATAGCGACTCATTCATCATTATTCCAGCCTCAGCCCACAGCGCCAGCGTCCGACCTTGAACAGCGACAGGTATGACCTCTCTCTACCTGGCGCTCTCCAATGCATTTCAATGGAACAATCTTTAAATATTCATAATTAATTGTTATTAATTTTTTTTTTTTTTTTTTTTTTAATGTGAAAAATTCTGTGACCACTTCTGCCATTTTAGATAATTTTTTGTAAGGTAAAAAAAAAATAAATAAATTGTACAGAATTTATATTACAGGTCTGATATTAATGTATTCATATTACTAAATTATTTAAAAAACTTGTTTTTTTTTGTTTCCAAAAATATGGTTGTTTGGGGGTTAAAAAACTACTTTTAACCCATCGCCGGCAGCGCTCTGGGGTTTAAACATGCATTTTACAGCGCAATAATTTTTTGAGCGTGATTTTTTAATGAATATGGTGGGAGCCGGTCACTAGGGCCAGTCGCTATCATGCGCTCCCATACAGCGCGGAACCTGTCAAATAGCGACTCCTCACCCAATATTCAACATTACGGCAAACCGACTGAGTCGCTATCAACTACCGAACAACGGCCAAGCACAGCGACTACTAGCGGGCGCTCTGAAAATGCCGCTACAGTCGCTCAACAGTCGCTACCTGCCGCTATTAATGAATTGGCCTCTTGGTGTTCTAGAATCCTGCCACTATTCTCTAGATATGGGACAGAACTAATATATGTCCACCAGCAGAGGTTGCAGAAGTGGGAAGTGTGTCAAACAAGTGATGTAAACATGTCTAGAATAAGAATGCTCACACCCTGGTATAAAATGCTGCAGAATTCTTTAAGTCATGGACAAGTTTCAATAAATATTTTAAATTCACATTTCCTTTACTGTAAGTGATTTCAATAGCAAATGTCAGTAACTAAAATTAGAGATAAAAAGAAAACCTCCCTAGGCTTTTAGGTTAAATGTATGGGACACTAATGACAGCTGTCAGACAGTCACATGTAATTCACCAACAATAAAGGTCATCATGCAGATCACAATAGTTACTACTGATACTTTACAACAGATGATACTTTATATTTTTTTTATTTCCTTTTTGTTTGTTTTTGTGATTTAATTTAAATAAAGAAATTAGATTTTGGAAAGAAGACAATCTTTAGAGAAATATAAAGGTAAATTAAAAAGTAGACAGGTTAGCAAATAGGTAGAAAGTGTTAATATGCTTAATGCTGATGTAAATTGAAAAGCATGGAAACAGTGATATTTTTCACCCTATAAGACGCACCTGCCCGTAGGACAGACCTAGGAGTTGCAGGAGGAAAAAGAAGAAAAATATTCTGAACCAAGTGTTGTGCTAAAACACTGTCCCCCCAAGAACCAAATAATAGGTCAGGTCAAGAATCCTTAAAAAAAACATCCTTATCTCACCTGTAAAAATGCCCCATCACAAGTAAAGGTCTTTTGTGTGGAAACAAATAGAAAAAACTTTGTTCTTGCACTTTTTTTGTGTCTAAATGCTAAAAAGCTCACCGGGATGCAGGTTGCAATCCTGACTAGGGATGAGCGAATCGATCCGGACGAACCCGGATTCGATCCGAATTTCAGGAAAAATTCGATTCGGATCGAATCCGAATTTCCCCGCGATTCGATCACTCGAAGTTTTCCTTTAACATCCATTCATTTACATTTACAGGCATTCTAAGATGGCGGACGGGACATGTCTGGACATCTATCCCGCGCCAGTGCAAGCTGGGGCAGTCACATGCAGCCTATCAGCAGCCAGCAAGCCCGGTGACGTCACACAGCGGTATTTAACGGCGGCCATCTTGCTTTTCCTCATTTCTCTATTGCATTCGTGACAGACAGAACGCTGTGTAGCTGAGGCACTTAGACAGGCAGGGACAGACAGGGACAGGCTGGAGACAGGCAGGAGACAGGCAGGAGACAGACAGGAGACAGACAGAAAGCCAGGGAAAGGTAGGAAAAACGGAGGCTGTGACAGGGAGATTTTTTTTTTTCATCCAGCCTTTGTTAGCGTTTTCAGGCTGCTTATAGTAACTAACTGTGCATATATACTGAACTGATCTTAAGTCTGCTGTGAGGCATCCCATTCTGTGACTAAAGCAGCCTCTGTTTAAGACCATATAAGCATTTGCTCTTATCATATTTGAAATTAGCCTGATAAAGACACTTTTGCTGGGCAAAGCACTACTGTACCCTGCCAGGTCCATTCCTGCCCAGGGCATCCCATTCTGTGACTAAAGCAGCCTCTGTTTAAGACCATATAAGCATTTGCTCTTATCATATTTGAAATTAGCCTGATAAAGACACTTTTGCTGGGCAAAGCACTACTGGACCCTGCCAGGTCCATTCCTGCCCAGGGCATCCCATTCTGTGACTAAAGCAGCCTCTGTTTAAGACCATATAAGCATTTGCTCTTATCATATTTGAAATTAGCCTGATAAAGACACTTTTGCTGGGCAAAGCACTACTGGACCCTGCCAGGTCCATTCCTGCCCAGGGCATCCCATTCTGTGACTAAAGCAGCCTCTGTTTAAGACCATATAAGCATTTGCTCTTATCATATTTGAAATTAGCCTGATAAAGACACTTTTGGTGGGCAAAGCACTACTGGACCCTGCCAGGTCCATTCCTGCCCAGGGCATCCCATTCTGTGACTAAAGCAGCCTCTGTTTAAGACCATATAAGCATTTGCTCTTATCATATTTGAAATTAGCCTGATAAAGACACTTTTGCTGGGCAAAGCACTACTGTACCCTGCCAGGTCCATTCCTGCCCAGGGCATCCCATTCTGTGACTAAAGCAGCCTCTGTTTAAGACCATATAAGCATTTGCTCTTATCATATTTGAAATTAGCCTGATAAAGACACTTTTGCTGGGCAAAGCACTACTGTACCCTGCCAGGTCCATTCCTGCCCAGGGCATCCCATTCTGTGACTAAAGCAGCCTCTGTTTAAGACCATATAAGCATTTGCTCTTATCATATTTGAAATTAGCCTGATAAAGACACTTTTGCTGGGCAAAGCACTACTGGACCCTGCCAGGTCCATTCCTGCCCAGGGCATCCCATTCTGTGACTAAAGCAGCCTCTGTTTAAGACCATATAAGCATTTGCTCTTATCATATTTGAAATTAGCCTGATAAAGACACTTTTGCTGGGCAAAGCACTACTGGACCCTGCCAGGTCCATTCCTGCCCAGGGCATCCCATTCTGTGACTACAGCAGCCTCTGTTTAAGACCATATAAGCATTTGCTCTTATTATATTTATATTATAAGACACTTTTGATGGGCATAGGCTTACTGCTGCCTGCCAGGTGCACTTCTGTTGAGGCATCCCATTCTGTAACATAGCATACCCCTCTTTATTTACACTAAGCAGCTCTCTTATTTACACTAAGCAGACCTGTTGGAGGCTGAGTGTTACTGCTCACTTTTGGTGTGCATTATATTCTGTTTCATATAGACCCACCGCTGCCCGGGGTTTTTTTAAATATCACCTACTACCACGCCAGTTAGACTATGTCGGGCAGACAAGTGCCTGGAAGTGAAAAGAGGAGTGGCAGAGGCCAAGATTCCGCAGGCAGAGCTCGCATCAGACTGGGGGCCAGTAGCAGCAGGAGTCACGCTGAGAGACCTAATCTGCCAGTATCTGCTAGCGGTCGGGTCTCCACCAGTAACGCATCTGCCGTGGTAGATTGGCTGACGCGCTCATCAACAACATCATCACAACTTACATCTGAGACCCCCAGTCTAGGGTCGGTAGGTTCCTCTGACACAATCCTGAGTTGGCATGCCCCGAGAGCAGTCCCTGTCCTCCCATTGCCTCTGTCCTACGCCGTTCCCTCCCCCAGCGACGTATCCAATGCTTTGGGTTCAGCTCCACTCTTTAGTGAGGAGGACGATCAGATACAGGAGGACAGTCAGCAGCTACTGCCCAGCCAAGAAATGGAGGTGGCTTCTTTAGCTAGGCAGACAAATAGTGATGTGGACAGTGTCGTGGGTGCTGCGAGCGTTCCAGCTCCTGCGCCAGACACTGTTGACGAATCCACGAACATCAGTGACGTACAGCCACAACTCGGTGATGATGATGATGATGACGATGAAGCCGATCGCACTTGGGAGCCGGGTGATGAAGGGGCTTCATCGTCATCATCAGGAGAAGAGGGGCGCAGGTTGCCCCGGAGTCAGCAGCTGAGGCAGCAAGGTGGTAGCAGTCAGCATGGGGGCACAATTCCAAAGGCTGGAGCCGGCCGGGGCCGGGGCCGGGGTAGAGCACCTGCTGTGCGGCAGTCTACCTTATCGGGAGGTAGTGGAGCAGGGGTTCCTGGAGTTGGCAACAGCAGCAGTGAATCAGTGAGGCCAGGGGGTGGGAAAAGTAGCTACTCGGCAGTGTGGCAGTTTTTCCTGAGGCATCCGCAGGAGGGTAACATGGCCACATGCAAGATATGTAGGCAAAAGGTGAAGCGTGGCCAGGGTCCAAATGTTGGCACCACGGCCCTGCGTCAACATATGATGCGTCACCATAAAACGACCTGGGAGAACCGAGGCTCCCAAGGGGTGGTCCAGTCTGCTTCCTCACCAAGTGAGCTCCCAATTTCTGCCAGCCAAGGCTCCAGCACCTCAGCCGAAGGCAGCTGTGCGTCATACCCATCCTCTGTCGCTCCTGCTCCTCCTCCTCCTCCTCCAAGTCATGCATCCCGCCAGCAATCCATCAGCGAAGCCATGTCCAAGAGACAGCAGTATGCGCCCACTCATCCTACGGCGCAGAAGCTGAATGTGCTCCTGTCCAAGTTGCTGGTGCTGCAGTCGCTCCCTTTTCAGGTGGTGGAATCTGCACCTTTCAGAGAACTGATGGCTTGTGCCGAGCCGAGGTGGAGAGTCCCAAGCCGTCATTTCTTTGCCAAGAAGGCAGTACCAGCGCTGCACACTTTTGTTGAACAGAAGGTGGGCCAGTCCTTGAGCCTGTCGGTGTGTAGCAAAATACATGGCAGCGCCGACATCTGGAGCTGTAACTACGGTCAGGGGCAGTACATGTCGTTTACGGCCCACTGGGTGAATGTGGTCCCTTTGCAGCAGCAACTTGGACAGGTCACGCCGCTTCGGCCTCCGCGCTCTCTGCCCATTGGGCCTGTGACACCGTGCGACTCGGCCTCCTCATCCTCCGCCATCTCCTCACCCTCCACTGTAGGCTCAAGTCTCAGTGCCCCTCCAGTCTACCATGTGTGCAGGGCACGGAGGTGTCACGCAGTGCTTCACATGGTTTGTCTTGGCGAACGGAGTCACACAGGGGAGGAACTGCTTAAATGTATTCATCAGGAAATCCAAACATGGCTTACTCCGAGAAAACTTAAAATGGGAATCATGGTTACCGACAATGGGAAGAACATTTTGTCTGCGCTGCGCCAAGGAAGCCTGACCCATGCCCCCTGCATGGCTCACGTCTTCAATCTGGTTGTCAAGCGGTTTCTGAAGTGTTCCCCCCATCTGCAAGACATCCTAACAACTTCAAGGAAACTTTGCATGCACTTCAGCCACTCCTACACCGCCAAACACACCCTTCTTGAGCTACAGCGTCAGAATGGTATCCCCCAACATAGTCTGATTTGCGATGTTTCCACCCGTTGGAATTCCACCCTTCACATGTTGGACCGATTATATGAACAGAGAAAAGCCATCACGGATTTCCTGATGATCCAAGCAGATAGGGGGACTCCCCTGTGTAACTTCAATGTCAACCAGTGGCAGCTCATACGTGACACCTGCCGTTTGCTCAGGCCCTTTGAGGATGCCACTTTATTTGTCAGTCGGCAGGATTACGGGATGAACGACGTGATTCCACTGCTTCATGTACTACAGCACATGTTGGAAACCATGGCTGGTCAGGGCACTGGAGACATGGCGTTTACATCTTACGGCCACATGAACCCCGCTGGAGCTGAACTGGAGGAGGAGGAAGAGGAGGAGGAGGAGTTGCCCAGCGAAACACAGTTTAGGCTTGGCGAAATGGCTGGTTTATCTAGTCAGCGGACAGGAGAGGAGGAGCAGGAGCAGCCAGAGGAGCTAGAGGTTTTTGAGGAAGGCGAGACAGAGGACCCGGGCACACCGTGGCAGTATGCAGTGGAGATGGAGACAGGTAGTCCATCCGAGTCACTTGCGCAAATGGCACGAAGCATGCTCACGTGCTTGCGTAGTGACCCCAGAATTGTTTCCATCTGTCGGCGGGATGACTTCTGGCTGTCCACCTTATTGGACCCTCGCTTCCGGCACAAAATGGGGGCATTTTTTAAACCCACCGAGAGGGAGGACAAACTCAACTACTACAAAGACATTCTACGTAGGCAGTTGGCCGATGCCTATCTGCGCCATGGTCCATACTCTCGCAGGTCTGACTCGAGGGGACCTCTGCGCTCACCTTCCACTGCCATGGCCGCTGGGGGGGTTGGCAGCAGCAGCAGCAGAAGCTCCATCAGCAGCAGCAGCCTCAGTCTTCAGTCGCTAATGAGTAGCTTTCTACACCCGCATAGTGAGGCTACTCATGAGCAGCAGGAAGACCTGGAGCAGGACCTGAACCAGCAGGTCATGTCATACTTTGACATGACCATGCCAACACACCTTGAGGATCCGCTGGACTTCTGGGCAGCCAAACTTGATTTGTGGCCGCAACTAGCAGAGTTTGCCCTGGAAAAGCTGTCCTGCCCGGCAAGTAGCGTGCCATCTGAGCGGGTGTTTAGTGCGGCGGGGGCCATAGTTACGGCGAGGAGAACTCGTCTGTCAACTAAAAATGTGGAGAGACTCACCTTTGTCAAAATGAATCAGGGATGGATCAGCCAGGATTTCCACCCACCAATGCCTGATGCATGCGACTAGATTCAGCATGGTGCCACGTTTTACACTTTCCAAATGGTGCAAAACATATTTATGTCTTTAGGCCATTTTTTGGGCTCCTGCTGCTGCTACTGTCAACTCCTGCCAACTCCAGGGTGTGATTCATCCAATTTTTGGGCTCCTGAAGCCAACTCCAGTGTATATTTGGGCTCCTGCTGCTGCTGCTGCCAACTTCTGCCAACTCCAGGGTGTGATTCATCCAATTTTTGGGCTCCTGAAGCCAACTCCAGTGTATATTTGGGCTCCTGCTGCTGCTACTGTCAACTCCTGCCAACTCCAGGGTGTGATTCATCCAATTTTTGGGCTCCTGAGGCCAACTCCAGTGTATATTTGGGCTCCTGCTGCTGCTGCTGCTGCCAACTTCTGCCAACTCCAGGGTGTGATTCATCCAATTTTTGGGCTCCTGAGGCCAACTCCAGTGTATATTTGGGCTCCTGCTGCTGCTGCTGCCAACTTCTGCCAACTCCAGGGTGTGATTCATCCAATTTTTGGGCTCCTGAAGCCAACTCCAGTGTATATTTGGGCTCCTGCTGCTGCTGCTGTCAACTCCTGCCAACTCCAGGGTGTGATTCATCCAATTTTTGGGCTCCTGAGGCCAACTCCAGTGTATATTTGGGCTCCTGCTGCTGCTGCTGCCAACTTCTGCCAACTCCAGGGTGTGATTCATCCAATTTTTGGGCTCCTGAGGCCAACTCCAGTGTATATTTGGGCTCCTGCTGCTGCTGCTGCCAACTTCTGCCAACTCCAGGGTGTGATTCATCCAATTTTTGGGCTCCTGAGGCCAACTCCAGTGTATATTTGGGCTCCTGCTGCTGCTGCTGCCAACTTCTGCCAACTCCAGGGTGTGATTCATCCAATTTTTGGGCTCCTGAAGCCAACTCCAGTGTATATTTGGGCTCCTGCTGCTGCTACTGTCAACTCCTGCCAACTCCAGGGTGTGATTCATCCAATTTTTGGGCTCCTGAAGCCAACTCCAGTGTATATTTGGGCTCCTGCTGCTGCTGCTGCCAACTTCTGCCAACTCCAGGGTGTGATTCATCCAATTTTTGGGCTCCTGAAGCCAACTCCAGTGTATATTTGGGCTCCTGCTGCTGCTACTGTCAACTCCTGCCAACTCCAGGGTGTGATTCATCCAATTTTTGGGCTCCTGAAGCCAACTCCAGTGTATATTTGGGCTCCTGCTGCTGCTGCTGCCAACTTCTGCCAACTCCAGGGTGTGATTCATCCAATTTTTGGGCTCCTGAAGCCAACCCCAGGGTCTCTTTGAAGTAATGTTTGGGCTCCTGCTGCTGCTACTGTCAACTCCTGCCAACTCCAGGGTGTGATTCATCCAATTTTTGGGCTCCTGAGGCCAACTCCAGTGTATATTTGGGCTCCTGCTGCTGCTGCTGCTGCCAACTTCTGCCAACTCCAGGGTGTGATTCATCCAATTCTTGGGCTCCTGAAGCCAACTCCAGTGTATATTTGGGCTCCTGCTGCTGCTACTGTCAACTCCTGCCAACTCCAGGGTGTGATTCATCCAATTTTTGGGCTCCTGAGGCCAACTCCAGTGTATATTTGGGCTCCTGCTGCTGCTGCTGCCAACTTCTGCCAACTCCAGGGTGTGATTCATCCAATTTTTGGGCTCCTGAGGCCAACTCCAGTGTATATTTGGGCTCCTGCTGCTGCTGCTACTGTCAACTCCTGCCAACTCCAGGGTGTGATTCATCCAATTTTTGGGCTCCTGAAGCCAACTCCAGTGTATATTTGGGCTCCTGCTGCTGCTACTGTCAACTCCTGCCAACTCCAGGGTGTGATTCATCCAATTTTTGGGCTCCTGAAGCCAACTCCAGTGTATATTTGGGCTCCTGCTGCTGCTGCTGCCAACTTCTGCCAACTCCAGGGTGTGATTCATCCAATTTTTGGGCTCCTGAAGCCAACTCCAGTGTATATTTGGGCTCCTGCTGCTGCTACTGTCAACTCCTGCCAACTCCAGGGTGTGATTCATCCAATTTTTGGGCTCCTGAAGCCAACTCCAGTGTATATTTGGGCTCCTGCTGCTGCTGCTGCCAACTTCTGCCAACTCCAGGGTGTGATTCATCCAATTTTTGGGCTCCTGAAGCCAACTCCAGTGTATATTTGGGCTCCTGCTGCTGCTACTGTCAACTCCTGCCAACTCCAGGGTGTGATTCATCCAATTTTTGGGCTCCTGAAGCCAACTCCAGTGTATATTTGGGCTCCTGCTGCTGCTACTGTCAACTCCTGCCAACTCCAGGGTGTGATTCATCCAATTTTTGGGCTCCTGAAGCCAACTCCAGTGTATATTTGGGCTCCTGCTGCTGCTGCTGCCAACTTCTGCCAACTCCAGGGTGTGATTCATCCAATTTTTGGGCTCCTGAAGCCAACTCCAGTGTATATTTGGGCTCCTGCTGCTGCTACTGTCAACTCCTGCCAACTCCAGGGTGTGATTCATCCAATTTTTGGGCTCCTGAGGCCAACTCCAGTGTATATTTGGGCTCCTGCTGCTGCTGCTGCTGCCAACTTCTGCCAACTCCAGGGTGTGATTCATCCAATTTTTGGGCTACTGAAGCCAACTCCAGTGTATATTTGGGCTCCTGCTGCTGCTACTGTCAACTCCTGCCAACTCCAGGGTGTGATTCATCCAATTTTTGGGCTCCTGAGGCCAACTCCAGTGTATATTTGGGCTCCTGCTGCTGCTGCTGCCAACTTCTGCCAACTCCAGGGTGTGATTCATCCAATTTTTGGGCTCCTGAAGCCAACTCCAGTGTATATTTGGGCTCCTGCTGCTGCTGCTGCCAACTTCTGCCAACTCCAGGGTGTGATTCATCCAATTTTTGGGCTCCTGAGGCCAACTCCAGTGTATATTTGGGCTCCTGCTGCTGCTGCTGCCAACTTCTGCCAACTCCAGGGTGTGATTCATCCAATTTTTGGGCTCCTGAGGCCAACTCCAGTGTATATTTGGGCTCCTGCTGCTGCTGCTGCCAACTTCTGCCAACTCCAGGGTGTGATTCATCCAATTTTTGGGCTCCTGAGGCCAACTCCAGTGTATATTTGGGCTCCTGCTGCTGCTGCTGCCAACTTCTGCCAACTCCAGGGTGTGATTCATCCAATTTTTGGGCTCCTGAAGCCAACTCCAGTGTATATTTGGGCTCCTGCTGCTGCTACTGTCAACTCCTGCCAACTCCAGGGTGTGATTCATCCAATTTTTGGGCTCCTGAAGCCAACTCCAGTGTATATTTGGGCTCCTGCTGCTGCTGCTGCCAACTTCTGCCAACTCCAGGGTGTGATTCATCCAATTTTTGGGCTCCTGAAGCCAACTCCAGTGTATATTTGGGCTCCTGCTGCTGCTACTGTCAACTCCTGCCAACTCCAGGGTGTGATTCATCCAATTTTTGGGCTCCTGAAGCCAACTCCAGTGTATATTTGGGCTCCTGCTGCTGCTGCTGCCAACTTCTGCCAACTCCAGGGTGTGATTCATCCAATTTTTGGGCTCCTGAAGCCAACCCCAGGGTCTCTTTGAAGTAATGTTTGGGCTCCTGCTGCTGCTACTGTCAACTCCTGCCAACTCCAGGGTGTGATTCATCCAATTTTTGGGCTCCTGAGGCCAACTCCAGTGTATATTTGGGCTCCTGCTGCTGCTGCTGCTGCCAACTTCTGCCAACTCCAGGGTGTGATTCATCCAATTCTTGGGCTCCTGAAGCCAACTCCAGTGTATATTTGGGCTCCTGCTGCTGCTACTGTCAACTCCTGCCAACTCCAGGGTGTGATTCATCCAATTTTTGGGCTCCTGAGGCCAACTCCAGTGTATATTTGGGCTCCTGCTGCTGCTGCTGCCAACTTCTGCCAACTCCAGGGTGTGATTCATCCAATTTTTGGGCTCCTGAGGCCAACTCCAGTGTATATTTGGGCTCCTGCTGCTGCTGCTACTGTCAACTCCTGCCAACTCCAGGGTGTGATTCATCCAATTTTTGGGCTCCTGAAGCCAACTCCAGTGTATATTTGGGCTCCTGCTGCTGCTACTGTCAACTCCTGCCAACTCCAGGGTGTGATTCATCCAATTTTTGGGCTCCTGAAGCCAACTCCAGTGTATATTTGGGCTCCTGCTGCTGCTGCTGCCAACTTCTGCCAACTCCAGGGTGTGATTCATCCAATTTTTGGGCTCCTGAAGCCAACTCCAGTGTATATTTGGGCTCCTGCTGCTGCTACTGTCAACTCCTGCCAACTCCAGGGTGTGATTCATCCAATTTTTGGGCTCCTGAAGCCAACTCCAGTGTATATTTGGGCTCCTGCTGCTGCTGCTGCCAACTTCTGCCAACTCCAGGGTGTGATTCATCCAATTTTTGGGCTCCTGAAGCCAACTCCAGTGTATATTTGGGCTCCTGCTGCTGCTACTGTCAACTCCTGCCAACTCCAGGGTGTGATTCATCCAATTTTTGGGCTCCTGAAGCCAACTCCAGTGTATATTTGGGCTCCTGCTGCTGCTACTGTCAACTCCTGCCAACTCCAGGGTGTGATTCATCCAATTTTTGGGCTCCTGAAGCCAACTCCAGTGTATATTTGGGCTCCTGCTGCTGCTGCTGCCAACTTCTGCCAACTCCAGGGTGTGATTCATCCAATTTTTGGGCTCCTGAAGCCAACTCCAGTGTATATTTGGGCTCCTGCTGCTGCTACTGTCAACTCCTGCCAACTCCAGGGTGTGATTCATCCAATTTTTGGGCTCCTGAGGCCAACTCCAGTGTATATTTGGGCTCCTGCTGCTGCTGCTGCTGCCAACTTCTGCCAACTCCAGGGTGTGATTCATCCAATTTTTGGGCTACTGAAGCCAACTCCAGTGTATATTTGGGCTCCTGCTGCTGCTACTGTCAACTCCTGCCAACTCCAGGGTGTGATTCATCCAATTTTTGGGCTCCTGAGGCCAACTCCAGTGTATATTTGGGCTCCTGCTGCTGCTGCTGCCAACTTCTGCCAACTCCAGGGTGTGATTCATCCAATTTTTGGGCTCCTGAAGCCAACTCCAGTGTATATTTGGGCTCCTGCTGCTGCTGCTGCCAACTTCTGCCAACTCCAGGGTGTGATTCATCCAATTTTTGGGCTCCTGAAGCCAACTCCAGTGTATATTTGGGCTCCTGCTGCTGCTACTGTCAACTCCTGCCAACTCCAGGGTGTGATTCATCCAATTTTTGGGCTCCTGAGGCCAACTCCAGTGTATATTTGGGCTCCTTCTGCCCCTCATAGTGATGCCACTTCAACTCTCTGCAATTGTGCCGCTCTGCGATTCTATTAGCGATGCCTCTGATCTGCATGTGATATTTATTCAAAGTATTATTTAACTAACCCAGCACGCATCCTGTGCGTGTTACAGCAAGGCAGAATGGTTTACAACCCTATTGAGGCTCTAGGAGGCTCAGAAATAGCCGTTTTTAATAGCGATTCGTCGCGAATTTATTCGGGTCGAAACGATTTTTGTCGGAAAATTCGGCGAATCAGTCGAATCGAATTTTTCAAAAGTTCGCTCATCTCTAATCCTGACCACAATGCACAAGTCCCACTGGCTTCACCAAATAATCAGCATGACCACCGCTGTCATGCATTAATAGAGACATGGAATCATGTGACAGAGATCTAATTTTTTCTCTTTACAAGACACTGGTGCAAATCCAGAGGAGAGCCACTAATACGAGGGATAAAGGATCTTAGTTATGAAGAAAGATTGTGGGAATTAAATGTATTTAGTCTTGAAAGGAAACGTCTAAAGGGGAACCTGATTAAATAGCCATTACAAAAAATATCAGAAAAACTTTTCAGCTAAATTTCATCTAAAAGACAAGGGGGCACAAAAAAAGATTCAATCTCCGGAGCTGACAATCATTTTTTACTATAAGAACTATAAATCTGTAGAATAGCCTCCCACAATAGCTTGCTACAGCATCAACAGCTACTAGCATTAACAATTACTATTAACTGTTATCAGTAAAAAATAAAATATCTTTCCCCAACCCAGACCCTTGGTTACACTTGATGTACATGCTGTATGTTATTTTTCAACCATAGTAACTATGTAATATTTCTGCGTATATATGTGAGTGACAAAAGCATATCAAGCTTTAGGATTAGAAAATTATTTGAAAGAGAAATCAGGGAAAAAATCAGGTGTTTTAAAGTGGACCAACAGCCAGGATTTTGGTCCACTTTGGTAGGGCACCCCGCTGTGTGAAACCCCCCAGAAAGCCCCAAAAACTCACCTCTCCCCGCTCCCACGTGACCGCTGCAGACAATCCCCGCCGGCGGACAAGCGAGAGGCAGCGCCGGACAAGCAGAGCACGTCCGCCGCTGCCGCCTCCCCACGCGTCCCTCTTACAGGGAGCGCACCCACGACGGCCATTCACAAACGGCCGGCGCGGGAGCGCGCCCTGCTAGAGGGACGCGCGGGAGGCGGTGGACGCGCATGCGCTGCTGGAACGTGGAAAAGGTAGGATTGAGGGCTTCCTGGGGGGTTTCACCCCGTGGGGCATCCAAAATCGGGAGGGAGGGATCTGATCAGCCTGGGAATCTATAAGATTGCCGATCCCCCCTGGGTGTTGGTCCACTTTAAGCAATGGGTGGACAGACAGATGTGAGTGGGTGACCGGCAGCACAAGTGGACTCCCCAGACCCAATAGCTAATATGCAGAATGAGCGTAGACTCTCTCAGACAACAGAAATTGTGCAGGGTGCAAGCCCCCCCAGTCCCACTACCTAGTATGTCGAGTTTCTCCCCCAGAGAAGTAGGGGGTAAGTCTTGGTGAAGACTTTAATAAGGTGTCAGATGGCAAATGTAAAAAGGTATCCCATGCATTGCAATGTAGATTCGACAGCAGTTGTGGCAATAGAAGTTAGACTGTAGATGGCAGGAGTAAGATCACTCTCATAGGACACAACAGGCCCCATATATGGTATAATGGTCTCGGTGTCAACTAAAGGCTACTGTTGGTTTTTGAGGGAAAGCTAAAAATAACAAGTATCAGTGAGAGCTGCTTAGTACCAGGGAACCAAGTGCCTTGAATCATACACATGCTACTCAACTCAAGTGCCTTGAGTTCATACACATGCCACTCATGACTGGGAGACCTGTTCTTCTTGTGGCTTTTGCTGGCACATGGTATTTATGTCATTTTCCCAAGCTATGCAGGGCTGGGGGGGGGTCAAAGCATGGGTAAGTAGAGGAGCCTTTCTAGCACTCACTGTGCATGAAGCTAATGCAGTGCTCCAAGGTCAAATTACAGTATCTAAAAGTCTGCCAGCCATTGATGCGACCATACAATATGGGGGTGCCCCCCAAGCCTTCCAATCATTCTGGCATCTCATGCAGTAGCACATCTTACCAGGGACAAGAAAGTGCACTATGGCATGCACCTTGAGATTACAGATTGAAATTTGATTGTTTGGGGGAACAGAAATCAATTCCACTAAGACGGAGGAGGAAGATGGAGGGAAGAGTAACGGGCAGCTGTAGACAATTTTTTAATTCTTCCATCTATTTTTACTGGTGTAACTGGCAACATCAGTGTTATACAATGGTCTTTCCACTTTACATCAATGTTATACAACGGTCTTTCCACTTTACATCAATGTTATACAACGGTCTTTCCACTTTAACCTTGTTTGTATGTGTATGGGCTTTAGGGGGTTAGGGGTTTTATGAATGTCATTCCTGTAAAGTGCACACATCACGCATCACGGATTAAATAAAGAGTATTAGGATTATATATAAAAACCTAGCCCACACTTAAAACGGACCTCCACCCTGAATAAGATCCTATCTTGTATGTTTCTGTTACCTTGTACATACAGATTGCCCACATCATCTTACCTGCACCTAGTTCGTAATCTGAGCCTTTAAACATCCAAGATGGTGGCTCATGGAGCATCAGGCAGACTGCAGACAGTCTTCTGGGAATTTTAGATGTTGGGGAATCATTTTTTAAGGGTTTGGGCTTTTCATTAAATTATGCTGAAAGTCTGGTTTAAAGTAAATAACCAGCAAAGGGCAATTTAGGCACATCTAACTTAGCAGAAGAGCCAATATCAAAGAGAACCGGTCACGTGACACCATTCACTGTGTGCTGGAAAATAAGAAATATTTCCCACAGGAGGAAACCAGAGCTCCGTGCTCATGTTCTCAGTACACATCAGTTATCAGAGCAGTTATAACTGCAGCATCCAAGCCCCATATACGCATGAACCTAAGTTTACAGCTATAAGTGCCCCGAAAATGGGTTTGTGAAACAGCCTCAAATGCCACACAGCCCTGTTTTTATTAGGACAGCACATGCACATTTGTTTGAGAATTGTTAGTGTTGATAACTAGTGTTGGGCGAACCCGAATGGCAATGTTCATGTTCGTACCAAACTTTGCGCGTTGTGGTTCCCAAACCTGAACACAGACTTTAGCCAGAAGTCCATAATAGAGTTTGGCTATGCAACAGGAAGCGCTGCTGTAACTCACCTGAGCTTCGATCCGATCCCTGGTCGGCGTTCCTATTAGATGGGAGAAAGATCGCCGTCGCTCCCATGAGTGAGGACACTCCTAGGGCCAGCACTACCAGCTGACACTAGGAGTGTCCTCACTCAAGGGAGCGGTGGCCATTTTTCTGTGGCCCCGGCCGAGGACAACTTGAAAGAAACTTAGAGGCCGATTCATTAATAGCGGCAGGTAGCGACAGTTGAGCGACTGTAGCGGCATTTTCAGAGCGCCCGCTAGTAGTCGCTGTGCTTGGTCGTTGTTCGATAGTTGATAGCGACTCAGTCGGTGTGCTGTAATGTTGAATATTGGGTGAGGAGTCGCTATTTGTCAGGTTCCGCGCTGTATGGGAGAGCGTAACTGCGACTGGCCATAGCGACCGGCTCCAACCATATTCATTAACAAATCACGCTCAAAAAATTCTCGCGGTGTAAAATGCATGTTTAAACCCCAGAGCGCTGGCGGTGATGGGTTAAAAGTAGTTTTTTAACCCCCAAACATCCATATTTTTGGAAACCAAAAAAAACTAGTTTTTAAAATAATTTAGTAATATGAATACATTAATATCAGACCTGTAATAGGAATTTTTTTTTATTTTTTTTACCTTTAAAAAAATATTTTAAATGGCAGAAGTGGTCACAGAATTTTTCACATTTAAAAAAAAAAAAAAAAAAAAAAAAATTAATAATTAATTATGAATATTTGAAGATTGTTCCATTGAAATGCATTGGAGAGCGCCAGGTAGCGAGAGGTCATACCTGTCGCTGTTCAAGGTCGGACGCTGGCACTGTGGGCTGAGGCTGGAATAATGATGAATGAGTCGCTATATGGCGCTATCTCAGTCGCTAAGCAGGATTGGCTTGATAAATGTGTGATTGTGGTGGGGAGCCGGCGTTCTCGTGGCGGGGCCCGTCATTACCGGCCTCTCACCAGTCGCTACCTGTCGCTATCCCTTGTTAAATAAGGGCCTTAGACGATGACCAGGGACCAACACTATTTATAACCAAGCAATTCTTCCTTTTCGTATATATGTAAGGGGGATATCCAAATGGCTTTGGATTTTTTCTGGAGAGCCTGTATTAATTTAAAGACTGTTATTTTATAACAGCTAAAAAAGAACTTCGTTAAAAATAATTTACACCTCACCTGTAGAACTGTCCCTTTGCATGCACAGAGCAAATCTGCTGGGCGACTTTAACAGCGCCATGTAGCGTCACATGTATTAATCCTGGTGGCTCAGCATATAGCGCCAGCGCTCAAGGCTCAGGAGCGCCATGTAGTACCTATCGCTCAGTGTTGCTTTCCCATACATTTTAATGGGGCTTCATTAACTGTGTATAAATAGCGTGTTTGGCAATTTAATTTTTTTTGCTCAAATCATTGTGTGACGTCTCCTGGCTGCAAACAAACACTTTTATACATTTTCTGACTTTTTATATTTTTATGCAGAATTGTCATTACAGGTCTGGCATTAAAGTATTAATGTCACAGTGTTATAACAATGTCATTCCATGTGTTTCCGCTTTGTTACTGGTGGATATGTGTTCAAAAACAGACTTTAATCACACAGCTTCTGGCGCTCTATGCTACAGCGCCCAGATTTATAGCGCCGACGCTGTGTGTGTCTAGTGTTTTGCTAAATATGGTGTGGAGCAACGAGAGCCGGACGCACTTAGCTGGCGATACCTCTCGCTTGCTTCAATTGTTGTTAGAGCACCCAACTCACATCATATTCATCAATACCGTAGCAGGGCTTCCAATATTTGCCCTTTTCCTAGTTTTATTCCTCTAGGACAGACCTGGGCAATGTACGGCCCGCGGGCCGTATACGGCCCTTTGCTAGGCTCTTACCGGCCCGGGCTGAGCTGGCCAGTAAGAGACGCAGAGGAAGGGAAAACATGCCAGACTCGACGAGCCGAGTGGCCGATCGGCTGCTGCTTAACTTAGGTGATCGCCTGTGTACAGTGTGAGAGGCTTAGGTTAAGCAGCAGCTGATCGGCCGCTCGGCTCGTCGGGTCTGGCACATTCTCCCTTCCTCTGAGGAAGCCAGACCCGATGAGCAGGTGATAGAGACCTGGGGACTTTGGAAGGACAGAGTAGGAGCTCCAGAGCATCAGTAAGTCTGCTCAGAAAGATTATGTAGTTTGCTTGTGTTTTCCCTTCCTGCCTGCTGTCTCTTTTTCACCATGTACCTGCCCACCATGCTCTCACCATGTCCCCTTCCTGCTGTCCACCATGCTCTCACCATGCCCCCTTCCTGCTGCCCATCATGCTCTCACCATGCCCCCTTCCTGCTGCCCACCATGCCCTCACCATGCCCCCTTCCTGCTGTCCACCATGCTCTCACCATGCCCCCTTCCTGCTGTCCACCATGCTCTCACCATGCCCCCTTCCTGCTGTCCACCATGCTCTCACCATGCCCCCTTCCTGCTGTCCACATGCTCCCACCATGCCCCCTTCCTGCTGCCCATCATGCTCTCACCATGCCCCCTTCCTGCTGCCCACCATGCCCTCACCATGCCCCCTTCCTGCTGTCCACCATGCTCTCACCATGCCCCCTTCCTGCTGTCCACCATGCTCTCACCATGCCCCCTTCCTGCTGTCCACATGCTCCCACCATGCCCCCTTCCTGCTGCCCATCATGCTCTCACCATGCCCCCTTCCTGCTGCCCACCATGCCCTCACCATGCCCCCTTCCTGCTGTCCACATGCTCTCACCATGCCCCCTTCCTGCTGCCCACCATGCCCTCACCATGCCCCCTTCCTGCTGTCCACATGCTCCCACCATGCCCCCTTCCTGCTGTCCACATGCTCCCACCATGCCCCCTTCCTGCTGTCCACATGCTCTCACCATGCCCCCTTCCTGCTGTCCACATGCTCTCACCATGTCCCCTTCCTGCTGTCCACCATGCTCTCACCATGTCCCCTTCCTGCTGTCCACCATGCTCTCAGCATGCCCCCTTCCTGCTGTCCACAAGCTCCCACCATGCCCCCTTCCTGCTGCCCACATGCTCCCACCATGCCCCCTTCCTGAAGTCCACCATGCTCTCACCATGCCCCCTTCCTGCTGTCCACCATGCTCTCACCATGCCCCCTTCCTGCTGTCCACCATGCTCTCACCATGTCCCCTTCCTGCTGTCCACATGCTCTCACCATGCCCCCTTCCTGCTGTCCACATGCTCTCACCATGTCCCCTTCCTGAAGTCCACCATGCTCTCACCATGTCCCCTTCCTGCTGTCCACCATTCTCTCACCATGCCCCCTTCCTGCTGCCCACCATGCTCTCACCATGCCCCCTTCCTGCTGTCCACCATGCTCTCACCATGCCCCCTTCCTGCTGTCTACCATGCTCTCACCATGTCCCCTTCCTGCTGTCCACATGCTCTCACCATGTCCCCTTCCTGAAGTCCACCATGCTCTCACCATGCCCCCTTCCTGCTGTCCACATGCTCTCACCATGTCCCCTTCCTGAAGTCCACCATGCTCTCACCATGCCCCCTTCCTGCTGCCCACCATGCTCTTACCATGCCCCCTTCCTGCTGTCCACCATGCTCTCACCATGCCCCCTTCCTGCTGTCCACCATGCTCTCACCATGTCCCCTTCCTGCTGTCCACCATGCTCTCACCATGCCTCCTTCCTGCTGTCCACCATGCTCTCACCATGCCCCCTTCCTGCTGTCCACATGCTCTCACCATGCCCCCTTCCTGCTGTCCACATGCTCTCACCATGTCCCCTTCCTGCTGTCCACCATGCTCTCACCATGCCCCCTTCCTGCTGTCCACCATGCTCTCACCATGTCCCCTTCCTGCTGTCCACCATGCTCTCCCCATGCCCCCTTCCTGCTGTCCACCATGCTCTCACCATGCCCCCTTCCTGCTGTCCACATGCTCTCACCATGCCCCCTTCCTGCTGTCCACCATGCTCTCACCATGCCCCCTTCCTGCTGTCCACCATGCTCTCACCATGTCCCCTTCCTGCTGTCCACCATGCTCTCACCATGCCCCCTTCCTGCTGTCCACCATGCTCTCACCATGCCCCCTTCCTGCTGTCCACCATGCTCTCACCATGTCCCCTTCCTGCTGTCCACATGCTCTCACCATGTCCCCTTCCTGCTGTCCACATGCTCTCACCATGCCCCCTTCCTGCTGCCCACCATGCTCTCACCATGCCCCCTTCCTGCTGTCCACCATGCTCTCACCATGTCCCCTTCCTGCTGTCCACATGCTCTCACCATGCCCCCTTCCTGCTGTCCACATGCTCTCACCATGTCCCCTTCCTGCTGTCCACATGCTCTCACCATGTCCCCTTCCTGCTGTCCACCATGCTCTCCCCATGCCCCCTTCCTGCTGTCCACATGCTCTCACCATGTCCCCTTCCTGCTGTCCACCATGCTCTCACCATGCCCCCTTCCTGCTGTCCACCATGCTCTCACCATGCCCCCTTCCTGCTGTCCACCATGCTCTCACCATGCTCCCTTCCTGCTGCCCACCATGCTCTCACCATGCCCCCTTCCTGTTGTCCACATGCTCTCACCATGTCCCCTTCCTGCTGTCCACATGCTCTCACCATGCCCCCTTCCTGCTGTCCACCATGCTCTCACCATGTCCCCTTCCTGCTGTCCATCATGCTCTCCCCATGCCCCCTTCCTGCTGTCCACCATGCTCTCACCATGCCCCCTTCCTGCTGTCCACATGCTCTCACCATGCCCCCTTCCTGCTGTCCACATGCTCTCACCATGCCCCCTTCCATGCTCTCACCATGTCCCCTTCCTGCTGTCCACCATGCTCTCACCATGCCCCCTTCCTGCTGCCCACCATGCTCTCACCATGCCCCCTTCCTGCTGTCCACATGCTCTCACCATGTCCCCTTCCTGCTGTCCACCATGCTCTCACCATGCCCCCTTCCTGCTGTCCACATGCTCTCACCATGTCCCCTTCCTGCTGTCCACCATGCTCTCACCATGCCCCCTTCCATGCTCTCACCATGTCCCCTTCCTGCTGTCCACATGCTCTCACCATGCCCCCTTCCTGCTGTCCACATGCTCTCACCATGTCCCCTTCCTGAAGTCCACCATGCTCTCACCATGCCCCCTTCCTGCTGCCCACCATGCTCTCACCATGCCCCCTTCCTGCTGTCCACCATGCTCTCACCATGCCCCCTTCCTGCTGTCCACATGCTCTCACCATGTCCCCTTCCTGCTGTCCACCATGCTCTCACCATGCCCCCTTCCTGCTGTCCACCATGCTCTCACCATGTCCCCTTCCTGCTGTCCACATGCTCTCACCATGCCCCCTTCCTGCTGTCCACCATGCTCTCACCATGTCCCCTTCCTGCTGTCCACATGCTCTCACCATGCCCCCTTCCTGCTGCCCACCATGCTCTCACCATGCCCCCTTCCTGCTGTCCACATGCTCTCACCATGTCCCCTTCCTGCTGTCCACCATGCTCTCACCATGCCCCCTTCCTGCTGTCCACCATGCTCTCACCATGTCCCCTTCCTGCTGTCCACCATGCTCTCACCATGCCCCCTTCCTGCTGCCCACCATGCTCTCACCATGCCCCCTTCCTGCTGTCCACATGCTCTCACCATGTCCCCTTCCTGCTGTCCACCATGCTCTCACCATGCCCCCTTCCTGCTGTCCACCATGCTCTCACCATGTCCCCTTCCTGCTGTCCACCATGCTCTCCCCATGCCCCCTTCCTGCTGCCCACCATGCTCTCACCATGCCCCCTTCCTGCTGTCCACATGCTCTCACCATGTCCCCTTCCTGCTGTCCACCATGCTCTCACCATGCCCCCTTCCTGCTGTCCACCATGCTCTCACCATGCCCCCTTCCTGCTGTCCACCATGCTCTCACCATGCCCCCTTCCTGCTGCCCACCATGCTCTCACCATGTCCCCTTCCTGCTGTCCACCATGCTCTCACCATGCCCCCTTCCTGCTGTCCACCTTGCTCTCACCATGCCCCCTTCCTGCTGTCCACCATGCTCTCACCATGCCCCCTTCCTGCTGCCCACCATGCTCTCACCATGCCCCCTTCCTGCTGTCCACATGCTCTCACCATGTCCCCTTCCTGCTGTCCACATGCTCTCACCATGCCCCCTTCCTGCTGTCCACCATGCTCTCACCATGCCCCCTTCCTGCTGTCCACCATGCTCTCCCCATGCCCCCTTTTTGCTGTCCACCATGCTCTCACCATGCCCCCTTCCTGCTGTCCACATGCTCTCACCATGCCCCCTTCCTGCTGTCCACATGCTCTCACCATGCCCCCTTCCATGCTCTCACCATGTCCCCTTCCTGCTGTCCACCATGCTCTCACCATGCCCCCTTCCTGCTGCCCACCATGCTCTCACCATGCCCCCTTCCTGCTGTCCACATGCTCTCACCATGTCCCCTTCCTGCTGTCCACCATGCTCTCACCATGCCCCCTTCCTGCTGTCCACATGCTCTCACCATGCCCCCTTCCTGCTGTCCACATGCTCTCACCATGCCCCCTTCCATGCTCTCACCATGTCCCCTTCCTGCTGTCCACATGCTCTCACCATGCCCCCTTCCTGCTGCCCACCATGCTCTCACCATGCCCCCTTCCTGCTGTCCACATGCTCTCACCATGTCCCCTTCCTGAAGTCCACCATGCTCTCACCATGCCCCCTTCCTGCTGTCCACCATGCTCTCACCATGCCCCCTTCCTGCTGTCCACCATGCTCTCACCATGTCCCCTTCCTGCTGTCCACTATTCTCTCACCATGTCCCCTTCCTGCTGTCCACCATGCTCTCACCATGCCCCCTTCCTGCTGCCCACCATGCTCTCACCATGCCCCCTTCCTGCTGTCCACCATGCTCTCACCATGCCCCCTTCCTGCTGTCCACTATTCTCTCACCATGCCCCCTTCCTGCTGTCCACCATGCTCTCACCATGTCCCCTTCCTGAAGTCCACCATGCTCTCACCATGCCCCCTTCCTGCTGTCCACCATGCTCTCACCATGCCCCCTTCCTGCTGTCCACCATGCTCTCACCATGTCCCCTTCCTGCTGTCCACTATTCTCTCACCATGCCCCCTTCCTGCTGTCCACCATGCTCTCACCATGCCCCCTTCCTGCTGTCCACATGCTCTCACCATGTCCCCTTCCTGCTGTCCACCATGCTCTCACCATGCCCCCTTCCTGCTGTCCACCATGCTCTCACCATGTCCCCTTCCTGCTGTCCACATGCTCTCACCATGCCCCCTTCCTGCTGTCCACATGCTCTCACCATGTCCCCTTCCTGCTGTCCACATGCTCTCACCATGCCCCCTTCCTGCTGTCCACCATGCTCTCACCATGTCCCCTTCCTGCTGTCCACATGCTCTCACCATGTCCCCTTCCTGCTGTCCACCATGCTCTCACCATGTCCCCTTCCTGCTGTCCACATGCTCTCACCATGTCCCCTTCCTGCTGTCCACCATGCTCTCACCATGCCCCCTTCCTGCTGTCCACATGCTCTCACCATGTCCCCTTCCTGCTGTCCACCATGCTCTCACCATGTCCCCTTCCTGCTGTCCACATGCTCTCACCATGCCCCCTTCCTGCTGTCCACCATGCTCTCACCATGTCCCCTTCCTGCTGTCCACATGCTCTCACCATGTCCCCTTCCTGCTGTCCACCATGCTCTCACCATGCCCCCTTCCTGCTGTCCACCATGCTCTCACCATGTCCCCTTCCTGCTGTCCACATGCTCTCACCATGCCCCCTTCCTGCTGTCCACATGCTCTCACCATGCCCCCTTCCTGCTGTCCACATGCTCTCACCATGTCCCCTTTCTGCTGTCCACATGCTCTCACCATGCCCCCTTCCTGCTGTCCACATGCTCTCACCATGCCCCCTTCCTGCTGTCCACCATGCTCCCACCATGCCCCCTTCCTGCTATCCACATGCTCTCACCATACCCCCTTCCTGCTGTCCACATGCTCTCACCATGCCCCCTTCCAAGCTCTCACCATGCCCCCTTCCTGCTGTCCACATGCTCTCACCATGCCCCCTTCCATGCTCTCACCATGTCCCCTTCCTGCTGTCCACCATGCTCTCACCATGCCCCCTTCCTGCTGCCCAACATGCTCTCACCATGCCCCCTTCCTGCTGCCCACCATGCTCTCACCATGCCCCCTTCCTGCTGTCCACCATGCTCTCACCATGTCCCCTTCCTGCTGTTCACCATGCTCTCACCATGCCCCCTTCCTGCTGCCCACCATGCTCTCACCATGCCCCCTTCCTGCTGTCCACCATGCTCTCACCATGCCCCCTTCCTGCTGTCCACATGCTCTCACCATGCCCCCTTCCATGCTCTCACCATGTCCCCTTCCTGCTGTCCACCATGCTCTCACCATGCCCCCTTCCTGCTGCCCACCATGCTCTCACCATGCCCCCTTCCTGCTGCCCACCATGCTCTCACCATGCCCCCTTCCTGCTGTCCACCATGCTCTCACCATGCCCCCTTCCTGCTGTCCACATGCTCTCACCATGCCCCCTTCCATGCTCTCACCATGCCCCCTTCCTGCTGTCCACCATGCTCTCACCATGCCCCCTTCCTGCTGTCTACCATGCTCTCACCATGCCCCCTTCCTGCTGTCCACCATGCTCTCACCATGCCCCCTTCCTGCTGTCCACCATGCTCTCACCATGCCCCCTTCCTGCTGCCCACCATGCTCTCACCATGCCCCCTTCCTGCTGTCCACCATGCTCTCACCATGCCCCCTTCCTGCTGTCCACCATGCTCTCACCATGGCCCCTTCCTGCTGTCCACCATGCTCTCACCATGCCCCCTTCCTGCTGTTCACCATGCTCTCACCATGCCCCCTTCCTGCTGTCCACCATGCTCTCACCATGCCCCCTTCCATGCTCTCACCATGTCCCCTTCCTGCTGTCCACCATGCTCTCACCATGCCCCCTTCCTGCTGCCCACCATGCTCTCACCATGCCCCCTTCCTGCTGTCCACCATGCTCTCACCATGCCCCCTTCCATGCTCTCACCATGTCCCCTTCCTGCTGCCCACCATGCTCTCACCATGCCCCCTTCCTGCTGCCCACCATGCTCTCACCATGCCCCCTTCCTGCTGTCCACCATGCTCTCACCATGCCCCCTTCCTGCTGTCCACATGCTCTCACCATGCCCCCTTCCTGCTGTCCACATGCTCTCACCATGCCCCCTTCCTGCTGTCCACATGCTCTCACCATGCCCCCTTCCATGCTCTCACCATGTCCCCTTCCTGCTGTCCACATGCTCTCACCATGCCCCCTTCCTGCTGTCCACCATGCTCTCACCATGCCCCCTTCCATGCTCTCACCATGTCCCCTTCCTGCTGTCCACCATGCTCTCACCATGCCCCCTTCCTGCTGCCCACCATGCTCTCACCATGCCCCCTTCCTGCTGTCCACCATGCTCTCACCATGCCCCCTTCCATGCTCTCACCATGTCCCCTTCCTGCTGCCCACCATGCTCTCACCATGCCCCCTTCCTGCTGCCCACCATGCTCTCACCATGCCCCCTTCCTGCTGTCCACCATGCTCTCACCATGCCCCCTTCCTGCTGTCCACATGCTCTCACCATGCCCCCTTCCTGCTGTCCACATGCTCTCACCATGCCCCCTTCCTGCTGTCCACATGCTCTCACCATGCCCCCTTCCTGCTGTCCACCATGCTCTCACCATGCCCCCTTCCTGCTGTCCACATGCTCTCACCATGTCCCCTTCCTGCTGTTCACCATGCTCTCACCATGCCCCCTTCCTGCTGTCCACCATGCTCTCACCATGCCCCCTTCCTGCTGTCCACCATGCTCTCACCATGCCCCCTTCCTGCTGCCCACCATGCTCTCACCATGCCCCCTTCCTGCTGTCCACCATGCTCTCACCATGCCCCCTTCCTGCTGCCCACCATGCTCTCACCATGCCCCCTTCCTGCTGCCCACCATTCTTACACTTTGCCCCAGCTGATATGAGCTCTCCTTCCAGACTGCCAGAAGCCAAGGGCTCTGATTGGCTGGGAAATTATCACATCAGAACGTTTGAAGTGGACCAAAACCCTGCTTTATCAGCCTGGGAATCTTATAGATCTCCTCACCGCGGGGCATCCAAAATCGGGATGCCCCGCTGTGTGAAACCCCCAGGTCGCCCATAAACTCACCTTCTTTCCCAGTTCAACGGCGCATGCACGAGCTGCGGCCGCATGCCCGCTATCCCTCTAGCAGGGCGCGTGCCTGTGTCAGCCATATGAGAATGGCCAGCGCGGGCGCGCTCCCTGTTAGAGGGAAGCTCGAGATGCAGCCGCCAGCGCACTCAGAGCCGCTGAGCTTAGACGTCGCTTAGACGCCCATAGCTCAGCGGCCCTCCACAATATTTTTAGTTTCTCATGTGGCCCCATGGAAAAAATAATTGCCCACCCCTGCTCTAGGACCACGCAAAAAGTGGTCCTACTGCCTGTTGCCCTCAGCAATAAATAACCACCACTAAATAATCTGCCACAAACTCCCTGTCCTTACCATGTGACTGATTTACCACCGATACCATATGTAAATATGTTAAAATGTTAATGTAAAAAATGTATAATAGTATAATATTATATGTATAATATGTTAAAATGTTCTATTTTATATTTAATGTTATAGCTCTAACGGGGTACCTCCCTTCCAAGAAGCATTCCTTGTATGTATCCTGTACTTCGCGGTCAATAAAGTATTCGTATTCGTGTGAGCAGGCACAGCAAGCACTGTGGCCCCACAGCTGTCTCTGACCACAGCAGAATGCGCTTAAGACTCATAAAGCTGCACCATGACATGTCCTCCCCTGCACAGCCATGAACCCAGAAACTGAAGCAATTAAATTGGCTTTGCTTAGAATACAAGGTATTTACAATCAAAGATCTTAAGGTGCTTTGAAATGGCTCATTATTTAGAGGCTGATTCATTAATAGCGACAGATAGCGACTGTTGAGAGACTGTAGCGGTATTTTGACAGCGACCGCTAGTAGTCTCTGTGCTTGGCCATTGTTCGGTGGATGATAGCGACTCAGTCGGTGTGCCATAATGTTGAATACAAGATGCTGAGTCGCTATTTGACAGGTTCGCTGTTGTATGGGAGCGCATGATAGCGACTGGACATAGCGACCGGCACCCACCATATTCATTAAAAAATCAGCCTTAAAAATTCCTAGCGCTGTGAAATGCACCTTTTAAATCCCAGAGCGCAGTAAGTGATGTGTTAAAAGTAGTTTTTTAACCCCCTAACCACCCAAAAAAATGGAATGATTTTGAAATAATATTCAAACCTGAATAGTTTAAAATCAGACCTGTAATATCAATTCTGCAAACAAAAAATTTTTTTTTAAAAATCCCCAAAAAATACATTTTCAAAGGAAGAAGTGTTCACGGATTTTTTTTTTGAAATTAAAAAAAAATATATATATATATTAAAAAATAATTATTAATTAAAATACATTCTGCCATTGAAATGCATTGGAGAGCGCCAGGTAGCGAGAGGTCATACCTGTCGCTGTTCAAGGATGTTCGCTGGCGCTGTGGGATGAGGCTGGGATAATGATGAATGAGTTGCTAGGTGGCGCTATCTCAGTCGCTAAGCAGTATCGGCTTGATAAATGTGTGATTGTGGAGGGGAGCCGGCGTTCTAGTTGCGGTACCTGGCTTTACTGACCGGCTTCCCAGTCGTTATCTGTCGCTATATGTCGCTATTCCTTGATAAATAAGGCCCTTATTGTCCCCAAGGGTGATTAGGTGGGAGAAAGTTAGTGTTTGCCTGTACAGGGACTTATATACTAATATTTTTTCCCCACTATCAGCTCAGAGAAGAAACCTTGTCAGCAGCTTTCCACAGACTCAGAAGCAGACACTGATGAATTTGCCATCTATGAGTGTCCTGGATTGGCACCGGTGGGTACATATCATGTATGCTAAATAGCAACAAATCATTTTACAAATGTGTTACGTAGTTCACTTTCTACTTCAAATAGTGTCCAAATATCCCAATTTGCTTTTGTAATTCCAATGACAAATTATAATAGGTTGCTACCAACAAAAGGATTGCTCATCTGGCAATGCCTGATGTTAGTAGTGAATCAGCCTCCACATTTTATCAGCGCTCATGTGCTGAATGAATAAAGCTCTGAATGCCTTTACAAGCTCAACCACCTGATAAAAATCATTTACATAACCTTCCATATGCCTAGCTGGCATACAACTACAAGTCTCAGCATGTCCTGTCATCTCTTTCCTTGGGTTGTTTTTTTTTTTTTTTACTTTTCAATAATTTGTATTGGTAATGAAGACAAGTAAGCAAAAATGATATACAGAAAGTTATGAGCTACGTAAATGATACGGCGGTTAATCTTATTTTTTAAAGAGGAACATAAGACCTTTTCTGATGTTCCTCTCTAAACATCCCTCCCCCCTTCCTCACTGCTTTTTTGGATGTCGGCATGATCTAAAACGCCGACATCTGGCAGCATTCCTGCCCCCTTTCCACCCCCCCATCTTAGCAATCCCAGAGTGAAGGCTGCAGGCTTAGCCAGCCTTACCTGTAGCCGGCTTCTCTTCAAATGTCCCGCGCCGCTCCTCAGATCTCGCGCTCTTCTGCACCGAGTGTCATTGCAAGATCTGAGGGGCAGCGCAGTGTATGCCGGGATTCCAAGATGGCGCTGTCCCACAGAGGACGACGGGGGAGAGGAGGGATGATGAGCACAATGCGACCGGAGAGGTACGTTTACATTAACTATTTTCTAAATCAGAGGGGCAGGGGGGCCGGGCAAGCCAAGTCTGGGGAGTTTTTAATAACTCCCCATGACCTGTAATGTTCCTCTTTAAGATGATAAAGAACAGAAGGTTCAATATTATCATCCTTAAAGGGAAAGTTCACATTTGTGAAGATTGTAATAGGTGTATGGAAAAGTAATAAATGGTGTGTATTTTTCCCCTGCTGGGCTGTATCAGGTACGATCCATGCTGGGTTTTCAGGACCAGTTCACATTCCCCAGTTCTCTACAGGTTTGTTCCCTAATTCGGGGCCTAGCACGGGTGATGAGGCTGATTGCAGGGGAAGCCTAAATAAAAGGAGCCGCTGAGGCTTTCAGTTGGCTGATGAACAGCCTGGAGTAAGGAGCCCAGGCTGTACTGCTCAAGGTGAATAACAGAACTGTATGCAGCCGAAGGACTTTGCTTGTGTCCCTGAATTTGGACTTCTGGATGAGCAGCGTGGGTTTGTATGCCCTGTAACCTGGACTTGTAGTTTGCTGGACTATCAAACCCTGGACTTTTACAGAGCTGGTGAAGTAACCGCTTGATATACTGTGTTTTGTGCTGCAACCATCTCTGACGTAAGAGATCTGTTTTGTTTTGCTGGTGAATATTTGATTTTTTTCAATAAAACTGCCTTTGTTTTTGAAGAACTGTCGTCCGTGTCACTGCCGTTCGCCCCAATCCCTGACAAGAATAAAGGAGAGCCTGCTGCACCACCAATACAAATATAAGGGAAATGTGTGCTGGGGGTATTGTTCCTTTAAATAGAATCAAGCCATACAAAAAACATGCAGCTCCAGCAGCCGCTCAGGAACAATCCACCGCACCAAAAGATCCCCAGATACTAAAAGATCAATTCATTTATCCAAATTCAATTTATTAATCAAAATTAAGTACAAAAATCACTGATTGCATTAAAAACGAATCCAATCACAAGCATACATAATGACAAGGCAGGTAATCATCCCTGGGTAAAAAACTAAACAATACACATATAACTCCCTACAATTAATACTCCCCTTGTAATAGGTATCTATGTAATGTGCAAAATCAGAAATTCAGTTCATCCAATCAACAGATGAAGTGCAAAGTGTTATAATAAAGTGCTAGAGCCATGTGCAAAGATATGAATATACAAGGAAATAAAGTCCTCAAAAAAGATCAACTACAGCGTGAGTCCCAGGTAAATGATGCCCCGCCGTCCCCAAAACGGAGATAGATTCCACGCGTTCCGTGGTTCAGTGCCAACCACTTCCTCAGGATGCCCTGCAAGGTGTATAGAATTTTGTGTCCTCAATGTGCTGAGCTGACCTAGTTTTTTTTTCTTCTTTTATTGTGTGTTGTATGACAGCATTTTTTCTACCTGCAATATGTTGCTATTGGCAACCATACACCAACCGTACATCAAGATCTGTATATCTTGAATGTATAGCTCTTCTGGATATTTTATATATAGCGATGCTGTCACGAGCCAGAGACCAAACCCCCTGCCGATATTCTCTTGCTTGTAGATCTAGAAGTGGATATTTTTATTTTTGATTCGTCCTGGAACACTGATTTTTGGCTCTCCCTCTCTGTAAGATGGCAGGCAACCAGTCATTACATAGGTGTGGCAATGACATCATTGCCACACACAACAGTGGCAATGAATGGAGGAGGCGGAGCTTTACAGCTAAAACAGGCGCCATTATCTGGCATTAGAGTGGAGCAGGAGCAGTGAAAATGAGCAAAATGTGCTCCTAATGGGGGGAGCAATTTAGGGGATGCAAGGTAAAAATGTGGGTTTTGGTCCACTTTAACCCGGACCAACACAATAAACAGTGCTCATGTGCATCCCCCCGCAGGGCAATTAAGATTGCTGTACATAAAAAATCATTTACTCTTTCAAAATTCTTCCCGTTACTATGCATTGCCAGTTATGTCAGTTGCTTCAGTATTATGCATGTAGATGGGACAAGGGAATTTGAGGGAGTTTTCTTTTCTAAGAGGCTGATTCACTACTAGCGCCAGGTATCGGCAGATGAGCGTGTGTATAGCGGCGCTTAGAGCGACCGCTAGTAGACCCTGTAAGTGGGTATCGGGTGATGTAACAGAGTGCCTCAGTCGCTGTAGTAACCTGGCCGGCATTGATGAATGTGATGTATGTTGGGAGCTCTAACACCAGTATCGCTGCAGGGAGCGAAAGGTAGCGTCAGCTCAGTGTGACTGACTCTCAGCGACTCAAAAAAAACACACACACAGAGTGTCGGCGCTATAGCATAGAGCGCCAGACGCTGTGTGATTAAAGTCTGTTTTTTAACACATATCCACCAGTAACAAAGCGAAAACACATGGAATGACATTGTTATAACACTGTGACATTAATACTTTAGTGCCAGACCTGTAATGACAATTCTGCATAAAAATATAAAAAATCTAAAAAGTTTTTAAAAATGACTCTTTCTAGACCAGGAGAGGTCACACAATTATTTGAGAGAAAAGAAAAAAAAACCTGTTTAAACAGAATAAAAGGAACGTCCATTGAAATATATGGGAGAGAGACAGGTAGCGCCAGGTCTGTCGCTCTGGAAGCTAGAGTGTCGGCGCTATACGCTGAGCCACCTGTAATGATGAATTGGACGCTACATGGCGCTGTTAGAGTCGCTCACCAGAATCGCCTTCATAAATGTGGTATTGCGTACAGAGCCCAGCGTTTACCAGACGCTGCCTGCCTCTACGAGGCGCTACCTAACCCCCAAAGTGTGCCAGACTGTTGGTCCGGTTTAAGTGTGCGGTATAGGATTTCATTTCCTTCTTGTTCACTCTTTGTTTACGGATGGCACTTATATGTAAAATTTAAATTGTATCTGTACCTTTTCTATTACAATATTTTATATACAATTGTGAAAATATCAATCAAATGTATTGAACCAAAAATAGTGATGTTACAGTCCCGTCATGTGGATCATGTAATTGGATTTTAATGAGCGCTATTTCTGGACTTCCTACACGATTAGCAGCACAATATTTTGAGAAGGCGTTGTAGGAATAAGCGTCATCTTTGTTAACTCTTCATTTTATCGAAACCACTCCTAACTGTTTTACAGAAGCAACACAATGTTACGTATGAATATGTCTAATATTTACTCTTGCTATCAATAGCTTCACAAGGAGAAGCAGCAGTTCTCTGGCAGCAGAGTAAGGCCAAGCATTTAGACTAACATCACATGGCTCATGACTAGCGATGAGTGAATCCGGAGAAGTTCTCGAACTTTGAACAAAAGTTTGGTTCACGTACCTGAACTTAACATAAAACTATTTGAAACCAATGGGTACCTGAACTTAGAGACCCAAAATGGCTGTAAAATGGAGGTAGTACTGCATTTCTTCCCTATAAGACGCACTTATTTCCCCCAAAAGTGGGGGGGAAATGTCTGTGCGTCTTATCGGGCAAATGTAAAAATGAAAAGCAAAAAAAAAAAAAGGAAACTTACATTTTATGCGCGCTCCTGCGTTGCTGTCTGGGCTGCCAGCCACACTGCGGGAGGCCAGAAGAAGATGAAGGAGCAGCGGGCTCTGTCTCCGTCCCCACCACAAGTAAAGCATTTTTCATTGTGTGTGTCTTTAGACAGGCTGATTCATGTATTGCATTGATTGTGCACACACAAGTAAAGAAGTAGCAATGTCTGCACAAACTTTTAAACTTAGTAATGTTAGGGACGGGGTACAAATTGGATGGCCTTGACGTGGCTACCTCGCTTCTACATTTATTGCAATCTATGTTAACTAACAGTCCATGTTCTTAACAAGTGTTAGCTAGGGTTTTCAATAGTATGAGTGTGCAGAGGGTTAACTTTCTTTGTTGCTTGGTGTGTGTTCACACCCCTCTAGCACCTCTTGACTGCTATATATTGACTGGATGAGCACATCCTATTTTTCTTTTTTCTTTTTCCATCCCCACCACTGCCATCACTGTCCAGCAGTGGCAAGGACGGATACAGCGCACTTGATCCTCCATCTTCTTCTGTACTCCGAGCACCGGGTGGGAGTAGCCTGCACAGGCCACACCCATCTGATGCTTGGACCGGGTGTTTGCGTGTGCCCTGGCCGGGAGAGGCAGCCGCAGCAGCTGGAGGAGCGTCGGGCGCTGTCTCCGTCCCTGCCGCTACTGCCTTTTCCGGCCGGGGCACACTCATACACCCGGTCCGAGCAGCGGGTGGGTGTGGCCTGCGCCAAGCACTCTGTGCAGGTCGTGTACAGGGGTGGACTAGGCCCCAAAATGTTACTGGCAATATGATGGATATAATAGGGCTCGGGGGAGAGGTATGGATGGGAGAGAACAGGATGGGCAGGAAGGGATGGAGAAAAAGCTGGGAAAAAGGATGGAAGGGCAGATCTAGAAGGATATGTATGGATGGGCAGAGCTGGGGGGGGGTAGATGGCCAGAGCTGGAAGAAAGAGTAATGGATTGGCAAAGCTGGGAGGCTGGGGATTGGATGGGCAAAACTAGGAGGACAGGAATGGATGGAGCCGAGAGACTGGGCTGGATGGGGCAGAGCTGAGGGGTCAGGGATGGATAGGGCAGGCCTGGGGAGGACAGGGTTAGATGAGGTTGTGCTGGGGCGGGGGGAAAGATTTGGATGGTACAGAGACCAAGAAGCAAAGTTTGTGTGTACCTTGCAATGCCACTTCACGTGCAGTACTTCATATTGTAATGCAAGGTGCCAGGGAGACTAAGCACTACATTGCCGATCAAGGGGGCAGCTCTGAGCATGGCAACACAGGAGCAACTGAATGCAGGGCTGTCAGGGCAGTGGTCTGGAAATCTGGCGCTGAGGTCATCATTCAGCCCCTGGCCCGCTAGTTGAGTATTGCTGCTCTAGCCAGTCACAAGCCTCTTTTTAACCCTATATCACACTCTAACACCACTCATTAATCCATGGTTGCTCTGCAAATGCAGCATGTCTGCCTAACATTGGTTGCCTCAAAGTCTTTCTCACCAAAAGTACTTGGAGGAGACCAGAATGCTGCCAGGGACACGCACACATGAACAAATACTAATTTATATTCGTAAGCAATTATACTCAAATCTAAAGAAATGAAAAGGTATAATACAGCGATGTTGATGTTGCAGTGATAACTTCCAGCAGCATTTCCTTGAGATCTTTTGGGATTAGCTAGAGCCTGCTAAGCTGACAGGGTGGATACATAGTACAAAAAGAGTAACTTTCTACCACGAAATTCTAGTGGACTACAACAGTGGTGCTTGGAAGTTTGTGAACCCTTTCACACTTCTATATTTCTGCATAAATTTGACCTAAAACCCATCAGTCTCACGTGGAACCTTTTAACTATATAAATTAAACGCTACGTTTTTTAACCGTTTACCTGGGATGAGGACATGCTGGAACTCTTCACAAGTTCAATAAAGAAAACCGAATCAAACATATAAGTAAATATTATTATTATTGGTCAATTATTTATTGAGGAAAATGATTCTCAGTTGAGTTTATGCTCATTGGGCTGGAAAAGGTTAAACAGTCAAACTGTGTACAAATGGAGGAAATTTCAGACTATTATCACACTCCCAGTAGAGTTGTATAGATGATTTTATCCATCATGCAATGCTTTGGGGGATATTTAGAGTGGTTAAGGCAGCTGCCCCCCACAAGATGCTCAAAAACCTATCACCAATCAGAAATTGCGGCCTAGGGGTAAAAATCAGCCCTGGATTTTACCAGCCCCTGGCCGGCCTGAGACATCCTTGCTGGGCCCCCCCAACTGTGATGCCAAGGCTATAGCTTAGGGGTCTGGGGTTCCTTGGCTTGTGGGTACAGGGGGTTGAGAAGGGGAATATGGGGGCAGGGATTGGATACGGGTGTTAAAAGCAACAGCCCAATTGGCCCCAAAGCAGTGCGGGTCACCGGGCATTGTCCCAGGTCTCCCTATGGCCAGTCGGCCCCTGCCAATCAGTGGAGGGAAACCACAGGCTGGACAAGGCATTTTTTTCAGTCAGGGTGTATCAGCAACCCTTCATTCCACTATCTAACATATTTATATAGATTTTTAATATTAGACAATTTTGTGATAGAGCTCATATAACCACCTAAAAGATTCCATGCCTGGCTACTAGCCTAGCCCTGGGGCGTCCTACACTGGATGCCCCGATGTGCAGCCATTCGCAACCCCATGCCCAGCCATTCTGATTGGCTGCACGCAGGAGCACGCACACCCGAACAGCTACACCTTGTCACAGCAGCAGTTTTGAGAGAGGCATTGTTGGGGGCGTGGCTTTGGCAGTAGAAAAGCCCGGTTTTCCAAGGCAACAACAGAGCCCAGGTACTCAGGCGGGGGAGGGCAAACATTGAGTGGTGGATCCAAATATAGGTTTCCATTCCCTTTAAGAGTAAGTCCTCTTTCGATTGAATTTTTGAAAGTGTATATTTTTGTGTGGCAAAATGGTGTCCTCAAGCTGCTGAGCTGATCTAGTAATTTCTTATATTTTCTAATATTAGCAAATGTGTGTTTCATGGAAGCAGTTTTCACTGTTGCTACTTGCAACCGTACATCGAGTTTGTACACCGAGATAGATCAATGAGTCCTGTACACACAGAACAGTGCTGCTGGGCATGCGTAAGTGTCAGTGAGTTGCCCCACCTCAGCATCAGTGTTCTGTGTGTGCAGGACTCACTTTTCTCTTCTTGCAGATCATGTACAGACTTGTTGTACATTGCTAATAGCAACAGATTGCAGATAGTGAAAACTGCTTCCATAAAACACACATTATCTAGAATAGAAAAGAAATAGAAAACATACTATATCAGCTCAGACACCAGGATGACATCCTTTTGACACAAAATAATACACTTTCAAAAATCCCTTCGGAAGTGGACTTGCCATTTAACCCTTTCAGTGCCAACCTGCCTAGAAATGTTTTTCACCCTCTGTTGCCAGGCCACTTTTTTACCTTTTTGAGCTATACATGTTTAGCTGTGATTTTTGCAGGAATTTCCGTAAATTGCAGGAAAAATATTATTGCTTTTTTTTAGCATTAATTGTCTTGTTTGCAATTTTTCATTGTTTTCTTACTTTCTTAATATATTTGTGTAAAAAAATGTTAAAAGAAATAAAAATCTATTTTTTATACTGTTGTTTTGTTTACGATTTTCAAGAAAATCAGACTGTATTTTGTGTAAAAGCCACATTCCTCTCAATGGTATTTGTAAGGGGTTAGGTAGCGGGTTAGTCGTCTCCTGGGTAGACGGGCACACTTTCAGCAAGCACAAAGTCCACAGAACAAGGAAGAATCATTTAACTGACCTCAGCCAGTTTTATTGCCAAATTGTGGTATAAAGTAAAACGGAACTAAACAAAAGAAATCCTATGCCTGTCCGGCTCTAACTAAACATTAGGTGCTCCTGACTAACCCAGTGCCGGCCTAGTACCGGGCACCATAACATAGCAGATCATAACATACCACTGGCAATGCTCCCACAGGCTCATAGCAGATGTCCTGCTCCCAGGATGAGAGAGCCAGAGTGTGTGTGAACTCCCTCCTTCTATCAGGCAAGCACACCTTGGACTAATCAGACAGCCCAAGACCCGGACTGTCCGGGTGGAGTGGGGCCCACCCTCTCTTCCCCACTCCAGCAACACAGGCCCTGTACATGGGTTTTTCTCAAACCCTAAACTAGAGATTCTAGATCTCTAGTTTCTAAATTCCTGGTTGCTTTTAGCTGACAGATACAAGAAATCTTGGGCAGATATACACACCCTCTATGACTTGTCCAGACACTCTGTCACACATTACATAGGTATTCAAGACTCCCTTTCCTGTCCAGGAGAAATCCACCCCCCTAAAACTGAAAAGAACACTTTATGACATTTTCAAATGAATTACAACTATGCACACTATCAAAGGTTAAACCCTTAAAAAAATATATAATGGCATGGGGTCCCCCCAACCAAGCAAAACCAGCACAGGACACCAGCTATGGGGGCTGGTAGACCAGAGTGTGGAGGTCTACCGAAACCCCCAGGCCCTGAGGGCTACCAGCCTGCATAACCCCCTTGGACCACGTGGTCTTCTGCACTCCCCTGATTTGAGGATGCAGGTAATAGGGAGGGGGTCACCCTCTTGCTGCCTTGTGGACTGGTACAGGGGTCTTAAAGAGTTAAATGCAACACACACACACACACACACACACACACAAAAAAAAAGTATTTTTAATATTTTTTTCTACTTACCTCTATCATGATCCTACTGTCCCACCCCAAAACCCGCCTTCCGCCGATAACGTCTGGCTTCTGCTCTCACCCCTGCCCACGCTGCTGGGAGCAGCCTTTTATACCCGCGGAGTGAGATTATGCCATCTCATTCCTGGTATAAAAGGTCTCTTGGGGCCCGCCAATGGAAGAGAAGACTGGAGAGTAGTGCCAGATCCCGAGCAGAGATGAGCATTCTTTTTTTCCACAGCAGGGAGAAAGTGACAAAAACTTCCATTCTATGGTGCTGAAATGTAGGGGTCAGAGAGGCACAGCTGTATATACTACAGAGCTGACAATTAAATGGTTAAAGTGCTACAGCAGGCAGAGCTAATTGTTATACCATTGTCAGGCTACATTTGGCACTGTCCTAAACAGTTTTCCATTATTAAATTGAAGCAGAAATGACCGAGATATTGAGGTTTACAGGTTCAGCCAATGACATTCTCTTTTTCATCTCGTCCCCCAATCAGCTCAGCAGAGCGGGACAGGATTGCTAGTCCCTCTCTCTTCCCTTCTTCCCCTCCACCTCCAGATTTATCACATTACTGATTATTATGCAGCATCAAAGATCTAACGCCAACTTTTTTTCAAAGGAGAAAGCATGAGGTGAAAATATAAACCTTCAATTTAAAAACAGAAAACAGTTTAGGACAGCGCCAAACATAGCCCGACGCAATGGTTTAACAATTACCTTTACCTGCTGTATCACTTTAGGTCTACACACATCTGTATCTGTGGCCTTCATTTTTTTGTTGGCAAGCCATCTCCCCCATAATTTGATTCCTAGGTTACTGTTGGTTATGATGACCATTCAGTGTGACCCCTCCCTCACTAGGAGATTTCCTCTGATTCTTCAAGATGCTATAACCTTGCCCATCTTTCCGGTGCCCCCTCCTTCGCCACGTCAGTTTTTATCTATAGTATATTTATTTACTAGGTGTTACATGATAATTAGCACTTTTCATTGTAGATATTTATAACTTGTTCTATATATAGTTCTTAATCTATTGACCACTTAGATAAGGTTGAATAGCATGACACACTTTTTTTTTTTTTTTTTTTGATGTTTTATTTTGAAGTTGTCTAATGCCTGAATGTTCCATCAGTATGCAAAACTTATACAAAGACAAAAACATTGAGTCTTTGTATAAAACTTTATTTATAGAAGTTTACAAAAGTATGACCCAATGATTGTTTTGTAGAAGAGCAGAGAGAAAATGTAGATGATTTCGTACTGCAGGGGAGGGATACAGAAGAGCCCGTGGTCCATGAGGGTTTCGTGGGCTTGTAGCCTTTAGGGCCGGAGGCCACCCAGGCTGGCCCCTGCTCCCTGGTCTACAAGCCCCCGTAGCTGGTGCCCAGGCTAGTTATGCTTGGAGAGGAAGAACACCACATCATTTTTATTTTTTAGGGGTTAAACCCTTAAAAATAAAAAAATAAAAATTAAGTCTTCCCTCGCACCATGTTTTTTTTAACATGTAACCCTTGATTGCACATATTATTTTATTTGAAAATATCTTTTTAGTTTGGAGGGGTTCTTCTGGGCAAGACTGGGAGGCTACTGTTGTAACCGGGAGGAATGGGCCTTTTACACACAATATGGTTTTCTTAAAAAATAAATAAATAAATGTGACAACATTTAAAAAAAAAATTTTTTTTTACACTTTGATACAAGATTAATATGACACCACATAACAACACATAAAAAACAATAAATTTCATGAAAGAGCTCAAACTCTGCCAAAAAACAGAATATGTAATTTTCCTGGAAATTCCTGGAAACATTTATAGCGCAAAGTGGTGAAAGTGGCCTGTCAACAGAGGGTGACTGTAGAATGACAATTAAAGTGTTAAAAGTACCTATGCTTGTTGGGTATTGTTCTGTTCAGGGGAACTTGCCCTTTCAGATTTAACCTGTTTTTTCTTGTTTGCATACTGATATTTCAGAAAAACGTCATTTTGATTCTGTTTTTTGGGGGTTTTTTTGTCAGCAACCCTGTGCAACCAGTGATGAATTCCTGGTCCATAAAACAACATCCAAGACAACAAGCCTAGAAAGCCTGAGGTGTGTACTTCCAGAGAATATATAGATGGTGGGGGGGGGATTCCAGATGTAAAGGGTTGTTTTTCTTGAAATACTGCAAAGTGCGCATATAATTATATTTTATTTGAGTTTGCAGTGCCTCCTAGGCAGGAAAGGGTGTCTACTGATACATATGTTGTACCATTGTAACCAGGAGGAATGGAGCTTTTACATACAATACGATTTCTTGATTTTAAAAAAGCTACAAAATGTAAAAAATAGCATTGTTTTATTTTCTCTACATATTTCACCCAAAAATAGTGATAAAGCACTAAAAAATTAGTTGGCAAAAAAAAGGAAAGGAACTTGTGGTGTGGCCACTATCCTCCCCTGATCTCAACCCTATTGAGAACCTTTGGAGTATACATAACTACCGTATTTTTCGCCCTATAAGACGCACTTATTTTCCCCAAAAAATGCCTTATCGGGCGAATGTAAAAAAAAATTAAATTAAATTAAACTCACCCGTTCCCGGCGCTCCCGCGTTGCCTGCCACACTGCAAGAGGCCAGAAGAAGACAGAAGAGCGGTGGACTCTGTCCCCGTCCCCGCCACTGCTATTGCTGAGGTAGTGATAGCAGCGGCAGAGACGGAGGCAGCGCCTACCGCTCCGCCATCATCACCTGCCCTCCAGCTGCTGCCTCTTCCGGCAAGGGCAGGAGTGAACAGCCGGGTCCGTGCAGCAGGTGGGCGTGGCCTGCATCGCGTAGGCGCAGGACACGCCCACTCGCTGCACGGACCCGGCTGTTCACTGCTGCCCTTGCCGAAAGAGGCAGCAGAGAAGTTGTGGAAGAGAGGAAGGAGCGGCTATCCCTGTCCCCGCCGCTCCTTCTTACTGGCCGGGCCGCGCAGACACCTGGCTCCATAGAACGGGTGGGCGTGGCCTGCGACGTGATGCACGCCGACGCGGCGCAGGCCACGCCCACCCAATTCACGGGGCCGGGTGTCTGCGCGGGCCAGCCAGTAAGGAGCAGTGGCGGGGACGCACCTCCATCTTCAACGCGGGATGAACATTTCTTTGTTATTGTGTGCCTATGGGGAACGGGGGGGAGGGTGTAACACTGCTTCTATGGGGAATAGGAGGGGGGTGCCACACTGCCTGTATGGGGAATAGGAGGGAGGGTGCCACATTGCCTATATGGGGAATATGAGGGGGGTGCCACATTGCCTATATGGGGAATATAAGGGGGGTGCCACATTGCCTATATGGGGAATAGGAGGGGGGGTTCCACATTGCCTATATGGGTGATAGGAGGGGGGTGCCACATTGCCTATATGGGGAATAGGAGGGGGGTGCCACATTGCCTATATAGGGAATAGGCGGGGGGTGCCACATTGCCTATATGGGGAATAGGATAGGTGGTGCCACATTGCCTATATGGGGAATAGAAGGGGGGTGCCACACTGCCTACATGGGGAATGGGTGGGGGAATGATACACTGCCTATATGGGGAATGGGAGGGGGGAATGCTACACTGCCTATATGGGGAATGGGAGGAGGAATGCTACACTGCCTATATGGAGAATGGGAGGGGGGATGCCACACTGCCTATATGGAGAATGGGAGGGGGGGTGCCACACTGCCTATATGGAGAATGGGAGGGGGGATGCCACACTGCTTATATGGGGAATGGGAGGGGGGAATGCCACACTGCTTATATGGGGAATGGGAGGGGGGAATGCCACACTGCCTATATGGGGAATGGGATGGGGGAATGACACATTGCCTATATGGGGAATGGGATGGGGGGAATGCCACACTGCCTATATGGGGAATGGGAGGGGGGAATGCCACACTGCTTATATGGGGAATGGGATGGGGGAATTACACATTGCCTATATGGAGAATGGGAGGGGGGATTCCACACTGCTTATATGGGGAATGGGAGGGGGGAATGCCACACTGCTTATATGGGGAATGGGAGGGGGGAATGCCACACTGCTTATATGAGGAATGGGAGGGGGGAATGCCACACTGCTTATATGGGGAATGGGATGGGGGAATTACACATTGCCTATATGGGGAATGGGATGGGGGGAATGCCACACTGCCTAGGGGAATGGGATGGAGGGAATTCCACTCTGCCTATGGGAAGGGGGAATGACACACTGGCTATTGGGAATGGGAGAGGGATTACTATAATTGGAGGATACTGCACTTTGCCTATTATTTGGTTAAAAATATTATTTTTCTTATTTTCCTCCCCAAAATCCTGGGTGCGTCTTATAAGCCAATGCGCCTTATAGGGCGAAAAATACGGTAAATGTCTGGGATGCAGTTTACACCTGATCTGCTGCCATCAATACTTTACCTAAGCCTGATGTATTCCATAAATACAAAACTACTCTGTTTTGTGTGCTTTTGACATGGTCTTAGAAACAGAATTCCTTTAGCAATAACTAATGGGGTTTTAGTCATCTGGCATTGGCAAAAAAGGAGAGGAACTCATGGTGTGACCATTGTCCTCCCCCAATGTCAACCCTATTGAGAACCTTTGGAGTATACTGAACAAAAGATTTTTTAAATGTCTGGGAGGCAGTTTACATCAAAACAGCAGCTCTTGGAGAATTTAGGAAAATCAGAGAAAAAGATCAATAATTTGACCAATAATTTGGAACACCATGTAGTGCTGATGATCAAAATATGGTGCTGACACAAATTTTGAGACCCAAAAGTGACTCTATCAGAGCTTATTTATGATGAAATTTAGGATCTATCTCAATTGCTTACCCTTTGGGCTTATCCATAAGATTTGGGGAGGCCAATTTTTGTTTTTTTAATTTTTATTCCTCTGCATTGACTTTGGAAAGTCTTTCATACTACGCACACAAGAAACTGCTAATTAAATTTTGTACGTGACTGGGTGTTGTGGAGCAGTTGGGATGCTAGATTTTTCTGACAAGATTTTGTTACAATTTGATAAATAAGAGCTGTATCCAGAAAAAATGACGATGTCTTGGAAGGCTGGGAGGGGTTATTGAGTCACTGGGTCTCTCAGCATCTTAGGATGGAGAGTAGCTCCCCTCCATTGCAAAACTCAATCAGGTGCAAAAGATTTTTAGTTGCACTTTGTGCCGAGCAAAATAAGCTAAAAAAAAAAAAAAACTGCGCTGCCCTTACAAAGCTAGCTGTGCCTCCCTAATCTTCCAGATGAGCATACCTGAATAAATATGGCTCCCAAATTACATCAAAATTATGCTTTTCTGTTTTGTTGTGAGTTTTGCACAGTAATGTAAGAAATGTCTAACCAACAAATGCTACGCCTGCTGATAAGCAAGATCCTATCAGGTGGTGTGAAATAAAGCTGCAGACTGAACAGTACACTGAGTAGTAACCAGGGGAGCACCAAAAGAGGTGGTCCCGGGTTCTGGACCCCCCCCAGACATGGGATAGCACACTGCCACTGCAGCTGCCTGTTGCGGTACTCTTGTAGACAGCATGGGTGCGCTTTTGCATTCACAGAGGCTTCACAGATTCACAATGGGCAGCCAGGCAATGACAATATAAAAAGTTGGAGCAGCACTCAAAGGCTTACAGTAATGTGGAAGGAGAGGCGGGAAAGATGGCAGAGGAGCTGCAAGTTTAGGGAGCCTGGGACACATAACAGGAGGAGGAGTGAGGTGAGGGAACAAGTGCCTGGACATAAAGAGTTCAGCAACAGCAGAAGCAGAAAAACCCAATGTTCCAGGAGCAGTCACTTCCTGATGTTCACCACTTTGGCAGCTGGGAAATGTTGTATCCACGCCCTGTCTGTGCGACCCTCCATTACTGGTTCCCCTTGCTATCCCAAGAAAAAATTCCTGCAAACTCCACTGACCCCAACCTGATCTGCTACCATAAATAGTTTACCTAAGCCTGATTTATTCCATAAATACAAAACGACTCCAAAATCTATTAACGTGCATTTTGCGTGCTTCATGCACTTGTTGTTTTTTGTGCTTTTTTGTGCTTTTGAGTCTTAGAAACAGAATTGCTTTAGCAGTAACTAATGGGGTATGATTAGTGATCTATAGTGGCCAATCTAAAGTTAAGCAACATCTCAACAGTCTTAAAGGAATTTAAGGTTGTGAGGAATTTCAGGTTGTTTGTTGTGTACAACTTCTCCGGTTTCTTCTGCATCATTCTTACCGATCAGCCTGATCTCCGCCATGTCATCTACAAAGGTTGGTGTCTTAACTGAGTCCCTGAGAAGGAACAGTCGTTTGTCAACAAAGAAAACCATAGAGGGCAGAGAATAAAGCCCTGAGGAGTATTGGTGTTACTCTTGAGCTTCAGAGGAATGGTCCAAGTTTAACTTATTGGCTTCTCGAGGTGACACACAATTAGAGATGAACGAACTTTTGAAAAATTCGATTCGACTGATTCGCCGAATTTTCCGTCAAAAATTGTTTCGACCCGAATTTATTCGCGACGAATCGCTATTAAAAATGGCTATTTCTGAGCCTCCTAGAGCCTCAATAGGGTTGTAAACCATTCTGCCTTGCTGTAACACGCATAGGATGCGTGCTGGGTTAGTTAAATAATACTTGGCTTCAGGAGCCCAAAAATTGGATGATTCACACCCTGGAGTTGGCAGCAGCAGCAGCAGGAGCCCAAATATTACTTTAAAGTGACCCTGGGGTTGGCTTCAGGAGCTCAAAAATTGGATGATTCACACCCTGGAGTTGGCAGCAGCAGCAGCAGGAGCCCAAATATTGCTTTAAAGAGACCCTGGGGTTGGCTTCAGGAGCCCAAAAATTGGATGAATCACACCCTGGAGTTGGCAGCAGCAGCAGCAGCAACAGGAGCCCAAACATTACTTTAAAGAGACACTGGGGTTGGCTTCAGGAGCCCAAAAAATTGGATGAATCACACCCTGGAGTTGGCAGCAGCAGCAGCAAGAGCCCAAATATTACTTTAAAGAGACCCTGGGGTTGGCTTCAGGAGCCCAAAAATTGGATGAATCACACCCTGGAGTTGGCAGCAGCAGCAGCCCAAACATTACTTTAAAGAGACACTGGGGTTGGCTTCAGGAGCCCAAAAATTGGATGAATCACACCCTGGAGTTGGCAGCAGCAGCAGTAAGAGCCCAAATATTACTTTAAAGAGACCCTGGGGTTGGCTTCAGGAGCCCAAAAATTGGATGAATCACACCCTGGAGTTGGCAGCAGCAGCAGCCCAAACATTACTTTAAAGAGACACTGGGGTTGGCTTCAGTAGCCCAAAAATTGGATGAATCACACCCTGGAGTTGGCAGCAGCAGCCCAAACATTACTTTAAAGAGACACTGGGGTTGGCTTCAGTAGCCCAAAAATTGGATGAATCACACCCTGGAGTTGGCAGCAGCAGCAGCAGGAGCCCAAATATTACTTTAAAGAGACACTGGGGTTGGCGTCAGTAGCCCAAAAATTGGATGAATCACACCCTGGAGTTGGCAGCAGCAGGAGCCCAAATGTTACTTTAAAGAGACACTGGGGTTGGCAACAGGAGCCCAATGATTGGATGAATCACACCCTGGAGTTGGCAGCAGCAGCAGCAGCAGCAGGAGCCCAAACATTACTTTAAAGAGACACTAGGGTTGGCTTCAGGAGCCCAAAAATTGGATGATTCACACCCTGGAGTTGGCAGGAGTTGGCAGCAGCAGCAGCAGCAACAGGAGCCCAAACATTACTTTAAAGAGACACTGGGGTTGGCTTCAGGAGCCCAAAAATTGGATGAATCACACCCTGGAGTTGGCAGCAGCAGCAGGAGCCAAAACATTACTTTAAAGAGACCCTGGAGTTGGCTTCAGGAGCCCAAAAATTGGATGAATCACACCCTGGAGTTGGCAGCAGCAGCAGCAGGAGCCCAAATATTACTTTAAAGAGACACTGGAGTTGGCTTCAGGAACCCAAAAGTTGGATGATTCACACCCTGGAGTTGGCATCAGCAGGAGCCCAAAAATTGGCCTAAAGACATAAATATGTTTTGCACCATTTGGAAAGTGTAAAACGTGGCACCATGCTGAATCTAGTCACATGCATCAGGCATTGGTGGGTGGAAATCCTGGCTGATCCATCCCTGATTCATTTTGACAAAGGTGAGTCTCTCCACATTTTTAGTTGACAGACGAGTTCTCCTCGCCGTAACTATGGCCCCCGCCGCACGAAACACCCGCTCAGATGGCACGCTACTTGCTGGGCAGGACAGCTTTTCCAGGGCAATCTCTGCTAGTTGCGGCCACAAATCAAGTTTGGCTGCCCAGAAGTCCAGCGGATCCTTAAGGTGTGTTGGCATGGTCATGTCAAAGTATGACATGACCTGCTGGTTCAGGTCCTGCTCCAGGTCTTCCTGCTGCTCATGAGTAGCCTCACTATGCGGGTGTAGAAAGCTACTCATTAGCGACTGAAGACTGAGGCTGCTGCTGATGGAGCTGCTGCTGCTGCTGCTCCTGCCAACCCCCCCAGCGGCCATGGCAGTGGAAGGTGAGCGCAGAGGTCCCCTCGAGTCAGACCTGCGAGAGTATGGACCATGGCGCAGATAGGCATCGGCCAACTGCCTACGTAGAATGTCTTTGTAGTAGTTCAGTTTGTCCTCCCTCTCGGTGGGTTTAAAAAATGCCCCCATTTTGTGCCGGAAGCGAGGGTCCAATAAGGTGGACAGCCAGAAGTCATCCCGCCGACAGATGGAAACAATTCTGGGGTCACTACGCAAGCACGTGAGCATGCTTCCTGCCATTTGCGCAAGTGACTCGGATGGACTACCTGTCTCCATCTCCACTGCATACTGCCACGGTGTGCCCGGGTCCTCTGTCTCGCCTTCCTCAAAAACCTCTAGCTCCTCTGGCTGCTCCTGCTCCTCCTCTCCTGTCCGCTGACTAGATAAACCAGTCATTTCGCCAAGCCTAAACTGTGTTTCGCTGGGCAACGCCTCCTCCTCCTCTTCCTCCTCCTCCTCCTCTTCCTCCTCCTCCTCCAGTTCAGCTCCAACGGGGTTCATGTGGCCGTAAGATGTAAATGCCATGTCTCCAGTGCCCTGACCAGCCATGGTTTCCAACATGTGCTGTAGTACATGAAGCAGTGGAATCACGTCGTTCATCCTGTAATCCTGCCGACTGACAAATAAAGTGGCTTCCTCAAAGGGCCTGAGCAAACGGCAGGTGTCACGTATGAGCTGCCACTGGTTGACATTGAAGTTACACAGGGGAGTCCCTCTATCTGCTTGGATCATCAGGAAATCCGTGATGGCTTTTCTCTGTTCATATAATCAGTCCAACATGTGAAGGGTGGAATTCCAACGGGTGGAAACATCGCAAATCAGACTATGTTGGGGGATACCATTCTGACGCTGTAGCTCAAGAAGGGTGTGTTTGGCGGTGTATGAGTGGCTGAAGTGCATGCAAAGTTTCCTTGAAGTTGTTAGGATGTCTTGCAGATGGGGGGAACACTTCAGAAACCGCTTGACAACCAGATTGAAGACGTGAGCCATGCAGGGGGCATGGGTCAGGCTTCCTTGGCGCAGCGCAGACAATATGTTCTTCCCATTGTCGGTAACCATGATTCCCATTTTAAGTTTTCTTGGAGTAAGCCATGTTTGGATTTCCTGATGAATACATTTAAGCAGTTCCTCCCCTGTGTGACTCCGTTCGCCAAGACAAACCATGTGAAGCACTGCGTGACACCTCCGTGCCCTGCACACATGGTAGACTGGAGGGGCACTGAGACTTGAGCCTACAGTGGAGGGTGAGGAGATGGTGGAGGATGAGGAGGCCGAGTCGCACGGTGTCACAGGCCCAACGGGCAGGGAGCGCGGAGGCCGAAGCGGCGTGACCTGTCCAAGTTGCTGCTGCTGCTGCAAAGGGACCACATTCACCCAGTGGGCCGTAAACGACATGTACTGTCCCTGACCGTAGTTACAGCTCCAGATGTCGGCACTGCCATGCACTTTGCTACACACCGCCAGGCTCAAGGACTGGCCCACCTTCTGTTCAACAAAAGTGTGCAGCGCTGGTACTGCCTTCTTGGCAAAGAAATGACGGCTTGGGACTCTCCACCTCGGCTCGGCACAAGCCATCAGTTCTCTGAAAGGTGCAGATTCCACCACCTGAAAAGGGAGCGACTGCAGCACCAGCAACTTGGACAGGAGCACATTCAGCTTCTGCACCGTAGGATGAGTGGGCGCATACTGCTGTCTCTTGGACATGGCTTCGCTGATGGATTGCTGGCGGGATGCATGACTTGGAGGAGGAGGAGGAGGAGCAGGAGCGACAGAGGATGGGTATGATGCACAGCTGCCTTCGGCTGAGGTGCTGGAGCCTTGGCTGGCAGAAATTGGGAGCGGCGTGCCACTCAGTGAGGAAGCAGTCTGGCCCACCTCTCCGGAGCCTAGGTTCTCCCAGGCCGCTTTATGGTGACACTGCATATGTTGACGCAGGGCCGTGGTGCCAACATTTGGACCCTGGCCACGCTTCACCTTCTGCCTACATATCTTGCATGTGGCCATGTTACTCTCCTGCGGATGCTTCAGGAAAAACTGCCACACTGCCGAGTAGCTACTTTTCCCACCAACAGGCCTCACTGATTCGCTGCTACTGTTGCCAACTCCAGGAACCCCTGCCCCACTACCTCCCGATAAGGTAGCCTGCCGCGCAGCAGGTGCTCTACCCCGGCCCCGGCCCCGTTTGGCTCCAGGCTTTGCAATTGTGCCCCCATGCTGCCTGCCAACCATGCTGCTAACACCTTGCTGCCTGAGCTGCTGACTCCGGGGCAACCTGTGCCCCTCTTCTCCTGATGATGACGATGAAGCCCCTTCATCACTCGGCTCCCAAGTGCGATCGGCTTCATCATCATCATCATTATCACCGAGTTGTGGCTGTACGTCACTGATGTTCGTGGATTCGTCAACAGTGTCTGGCGCAGGAGCTGGAACGCTCGCAGCACCCATGACACTGTCCACATCACTATTTGTCTCCACCTCCATTTCTTGGCTGGGCAGTAGCTGCTGACTGTCCTCTATCTGATCGTCCTCCTCACTAAAGAGTGGAGCTGAACCCAAAGCATAGGATACGTCGCTGGGGGAGGGAACGGCGTAGGACAGAGGCAATGGGAGGACAGGGACTGCTCTCGGGGCATGCCAACTCAGGGTTGTGTCAGAGGAACCTACCGACCCTAGACTGGGGGTCTCAGATGTAAGTTGTGATGATGTTGTTGATGAGCGCGTCAACCAATCTACCACGGCAGATGCGTTACTGGTGGAGACCCGACTAGCAGATACTGGCAGATTAGGTCTCTCAGCGTGACTCCTGCTGCTACTGGCCCCCAGTCTGCTGCGAGCTCTGCCTGCAGAATCTTGGCCTCTGCCACTTCTCTTTTCACTTCCAGGCACTTGTCTGCCCGACATAGTCTAACTGGCGTGGTAGTAGGTGATATTTTAAGAACCCCCAGGCAGCGGTGGGTCTATATGAAAGAATATAATGCACACCAAATGTGAGCAGTAACACTCAGCCTCCAACAGGCCTGCTTAGTGTAAATAAGAGAGCTGTTTAGTGTAAATAAAGAGGGGTATGCTATGTTACAGAATGGGATGCCCCAACAGCCAGCAGTGCACCTGGCAGCAGTACTACTATGCACAGCAAAAGTGTCTTTATCAGTCCAAATTTCTATTAGAATAAGTGCAAAGGGTTATAGTATTAAATAGAGGCTGGTGTAGTCACAGAATGGGATGCCCCAAAAACCAGAGAGCACCTGGCAGCAGTACTACTATGCACAGCAAAAGTGTCTTTATCAGGCCTAATTTCTATTAGAATAAGTGCAAATGGTTATGGTATTAAATAGAGGCTGGTGTAGTCACAGAATGGGATGCTTCAAAAACCAGAGAGCACCTGGCAGCAGTACTGCTATGCACAGCAAAAGTGTCTTTATCAGGCCAAATTTCTATTAGAATAAGTGCAAATGGTTATGGTATTAAATAGAGGCTGGTGTAGTCACAGAATGGGATGCCCCAAAAACCAGAGAGCACCTGGCAGCAGTACTACTATGCACAGCAAGTGTGTTTATCAGGCCAAATTTCTATTAGAATAAGTGCAAATGGTTATGGTATTAAATAGAGGCTGGTGTAGTCACAGAATGGGATGCCCCAAAAACCAGAGAGCACCTGGCAGCAGTACTACTATGCACAGCAAAAGTGTCTTTATCGGGCCAAATTTCTATTAGAATAAGTGCAAATGGTTATGGTATTAAATAGAGGCTGGTGTAGTCACAGAATGGGATGCCCCAAAAACCAGAGAGCACCTGGCAGCAGTACTACTATGCACAGCAAAAGTGTCTTTATCAGGCCAAATTTCTATTAGAATAAGTGCAAATGGTTATGGTATTAAATAGAGGCTGGTGTAGTCACAGAATGGGATGCCCCAAAAACCAGAGAGCACCTGGCAGCAGTACTACTATGCACAGCAAGTGTGTTTATCAGGCCAAATTTCTATTAGAATAAGTGCAAATGGTTATGGTATTAAATAGAGGCTGGTGTAGTCATAGAATGGGATGCCCCAAAAACCAGAGAGCACCTGGCAGCAGTACTACTATGCACAGCAAAAGTGTCTTTATCAGGCCAAATTTCTATTAGAATAAGTGCAAATGGTTATAGTATTAAATAGAGGCTGGTGTAGTCACAGAATGGGATGCCCCAAAAACCTGGCAGCAGTACTACTATGCACAGCAAGTGTGTTTATCAGGCCAAATTTCTATTAAAATAAGTGCAAATGGTTATGGTATTAAATAGAGGCTGGTGTAGTCACAGAATGGGATGCCCCAAAAACCAGAGAGCACCTGGCAGCAGTACTACTATGCACAGCAAAAGTGTCTTTATCAGGCCTAATTTCTATTAGAATAAGTGCAAATGGTTATGGTATTAAATAGAGGCTGGTGTAGTCACAGAATGGGATGCCCCAAAAACCAGAGAGCACCTGGCAGCAGTACTACTATGCACAGCAAGTGTGTTTATCAGGCCAAATTTCAATTAGAATAAGTGCAAATGGTTATGGTATTAAATAGAGGCTGGTGTAGTCACAGAATGGGATGCCCCAAAAACCAGAGAGCCCCTAGCAGCAGTACTACTATGCACAGCAAAAGTGTCTTTATCAGGCCAAATTTCTATTAGAATAAGTGCAAATGGTTATGGTATTAAATAGAGGCTGGTGTAGTCACAGAATGGGATGCCCTAAAACCAGAGAGCACCTGGCAGCAGTACTACTATGCACAGCAAAAGTGTCTTTATCAGGCCAAATTTCTATTAGAATAAGTGCAAATGGTTATGGTATTAAATAGAGGCTGGTGTAGTCACAGAATGGGATGCCCCAAAAAACAGAGAGCACCTGGCAGCAGAACTACTATGCACAGCAAGTGTGTTTATCAGGCCAAATTTCTATTAGAATAAGTGCAAATGGTTATGGTATTAAATAGAGGCTGGTGTAGTCACAGAATGGGATGCCCCAAAAACCAGAGAGCACCTGGCAGCAGTACTACTATGCACAGCAAAAGTGTCTTTATCAGGCCAAATTTCTATTAGAATAAGTGCAAATGGTTATAGTATTAAATAGAGGCTGGTGTAGTCACAGAATGGGATGCCCCAAAAACCTGGCAGCAGTACTACTATGCACAGCAAGTGTGTTTATCAGGCCAAATTTCTATTAAAATAAGTGCAAATGGTTATGGTATTAAATAGAGGCTGGTGTAGTCACAGAATGGGATGCCCCAAAAACCAGAGAGCACCTGGCAGCAGTACTACTATGCACAGCAAAAGTGTCTTTATCAGGCCTAATTTCTATTAGAATAAGTGCAAATGGTTATGGTATTAAATAGAGGCTGGTGTAGTCACAGAATGGGATGCCCCAAAAACCAGAGAGCACCTGGCAGCAGTACTACTATGCACAGCAAAAGTGTGTTTATCAGGCCAAATTTCTATTAGAATAAGTGCAAATGGTTATGGTATTAAATAGAGGCTGGTGTAGTCACAGAATGGGATGCCCCAAAAACCAGAGAGCACCTGGCAGCAGTACTACTATGCACAGCTAAAGTGTCTTTATCAGGCCAAATTTCTATTAGAATAAGTGCAAATGGTTATGGTATTAAATAGAGGCTGGTGTAGTCACAGAATGGGATGCCCCAAAAACCAGAGAGCACCTGGCAGCAGTACTACTATGCACAGCAAGTGTGTTTATCAGGCCAAATTTCTATTAGAATAAGTGCAAATGGTTATGGTATTAAATAGAGGCTGGTGTAGTCACAGAATGGGATGCCCCAAAAACCAGAGAGCACCTGGCAGCAGTACTACTATGCACAGCAAGTGTGTTTATCAGGCCAAATTTCTATTAGAATAAGTGCAAATGGTTATGGTATTAAATAGAGGCTGGTGTAGTCACAGAATGGGATGCCCCAAAAACCAGAGAGCACCTGGCAGCAGTACTACTATGCACAGCAAAAGTGTCTTTATCGGGCCAAATTTCTATTAGAATAAGTGCAAATGGTTATAGTATTAAATAGAGGCTGGTGTAGTCACAGAATGGGATGCCCCAAAAACCAGAGAGCACCTGGCAGCAGTACTACTATGCACAGCAAAAGTGTCTTTATCAGGCCAAATTTCTATTAGAATAAGTGCAAATGGTTATGGTATTAAATAGAGGCTGGTGTAGTCACAGAATGGGATGCCCCAAAAACCAGAGAGCACCTGGCAGCAGTACTACTATGCACAGCAAGTGTGTTTATCAGGCCAAATTTCTATTAGAATAAGTGCAAATGGTTATGGTATTAAATAGAGGCTGGTGTAGTCATAGAATGGGATGCCCCAAAAACCAGAGAGCACCTGGCAGCAGTACTACTATGCACAGCAAAAGTGTCTTTATCAGGCCAAATTTCTATTAGAATAAGTGCAAATGGTTATAGTATTAAATAGAGGCTGGTGTAGTCACAGAATGGGATGCCCCAAAAACCTGGCAGCAGTACTACTATGCACAGCAAGTGTGTTTATCAGGCCAAATTTCTATTAAAATAAGTGCAAATGGTTATGGTATTAAATAGAGGCTGGTGTAGTCACAGAATGGGATGCCCCAAAAACCAGAGAGCACCTGGCAGCAGTACTACTATGCACAGCAAAAGTGTCTTTATCAGGCCTAATTTCTATTAGAATAAGTGCAAATGGTTATGGTATTAAATAGAGGCTGGTGTAGTCACAGAATGGGATGCCCCAAAAACCAGAGAGCACCTGGCAGCAGTACTACTATGCACAGCAAGTGCGTTTATCAGGCCAAATTTCAATTAGAATAAGTGCAAATGGTTATGGTATTAAATAGAGGCTGGTGTAGTCACAGAATGGGATGCCCCAAAAACCAGAGAGCCCCTGGCAGCAGTACTACTATGCACAGCAAAAGTGTCTTTATCAGGCCAAATTTCTATTAGAATAAGTGCAAATGGTTATGGTATTAAATAGAGGCTGGTGTAGTCACAGAATGGGATGCCCTAAAACCAGAGAGCACCTGGCAGCAGTACTACTATGCACAGCAAAAGTGTCTTTATCAGGCCAAATTTCTATTAGAATAAGTGCAAATGGTTATGGTATTAAATAGAGGCTGGTGTAGTCACAGAATGGGATGCCCCAAAAACCAGAGAGCACCTGGCAGCAGAACTACTATGCACAGCAAGTGTGTTTATCAGGCCAAATTTCTATTAGAATAAGTGCAAATGGTTATGGTATTAAATAGAGGCTGGTGTAGTCACAGAATGGGATGCCCCAAAAACCAGAGAGCACCTGGCAGCAGTACTACTATGCACAGCAAAAGTGTCTTTATCAGGCCAAATTTCTATTAGAATAAGTGCAAATGGTTATAGTATTAAATAGAGGCTGGTGTAGTCACAGAATGGGATGCCCCAAAAACCTGGCAGCAGTACTACTATGCACAGCAAGTGTGTTTATCAGGCCAAATTTCTATTAAAATAAGTGCAAATGGTTATGGTATTAAATAGAGGCTGGTGTAGTCACAGAATGGGATGCCCCAAAAACCAGAGAGCACCTGGCAGCAGTACTACTATGCACAGCAAAAGTGTCTTTATCAGGCCAAATTTCTATTAGAATAAGTGCAAATGGTTATGGTATTAAATAGAGGCTGGTGTAGTCACAGAATGGGATGCCCCAAAAACCAGAGAGCACCTGGCAGCAGTACTACTATGCACAGCAAAAGTGTGTTTATCAGGCCAAATTTCTATTAGAATAAGTGCAAATGGTTATGGTATTAAATAGAGGCTGGTGTAGTCACAGAATGGGATGCCCCAAAAACCAGAGAGCACCTGGCAGCAGTACTACTATGCACAGCTAAAGTGTCTTTATCAGGCCAAATTTCTATTAGAATAAGTGCAAATGGTTATGGTATTAAATAGAGGCTGGTGTAGTCACAGAATGGGATGCCCCAAAAACCAGAGAGCACCTGGCAGCAGTACTACTATGCACAGCAAGTGTGTTTATCAGGCCAAATTTCTATTAGAATAAGTGCAAATGGTTATGGTATTAAATAGAGGCTGGTGTAGTCACAGAATGGGATGCCCCAAAAACCAGAGAGCACCTGGCAGCAGTACTACTATGCACAGCAAGTGTGTTTATCAGGCCAAATTTCTATTAGAATAAGTGCAAATGGTTATGGTATTAAATAGAGGCTGGTGTAGTCACAGAATGGGATGCCCCAAAAACCAGAGAGCACCTGGCAGCAGTACTACTATGCACAGCAAAAGTGTCTTTATCAGGCCTAATTTCTATTAGAATAAGTGCAAATGGTTATGGTATTAAATAGAGGCTGGTGTTGTCACAGAATGGGATGCCCCAAAAACCAGAGAGCACCTGGCAGCAGTACTACTATGCACAGCAAGTGTGTTTATCAGGCCAAATTTCTATTAGAATAAGTGCAAATGGTTATGGTATTAAATAGAGGCTGGTGTAGTCACAGAATGGGATGCCCCAAAAACCAGAGAGCACCTGGCAGCAGTAGTACTATGCACAGCAAAAGTGTCTTTATCAGGCCTAATTTCTATTAGAATAAGTGCAAATGGTTATGGTATTAAATTGAGGCTGGTGTAGTCACAGAATGGGATGCCCCAAAAACCAGAGAGCACCTGGCAGCAGTACTACTATGCACAGCAAGTGTGTTTATCAGGCCAAATTTCTATTAGAATAAGTGCAAATGGTTATGGTATTAAATAGAGGCTGGTGTAGTCACAGAATGGGATGCCCCAAAAACCAGAGAGCACCTGGCAGCAGTACTACTATGCACAGCAAAAGTGTCTTCATCAGGCCAAATTTCTATTAGAATAAGTGCAAATGGTTATGGTATTAAATAGAGGCTGGTGTAGTCACAGAATGGGATGCCCCAAAAACCAGAGAGCACCTGGCAGCAGTACTGCTATGCACAGCAAGTGTGTTTATCAGGCCAAATTTCTATTAGAATAAGTGCAAATGGTTATGGTATTAGAGGCTGCTGTAGTCACAGAATGGGATGCCTCACTTGAGATCAGTTCAGTATATATGCACAGTTAGTGTATAAGCAGCCTGAAAACGCTAACAAAGCCAGTCAGCCAGCCAGTAACACTCAGGCTGGATGAAAAAAAAAAAAATCTCCCTGTGACTGCCTCTGATTTTTCCTAACTTTCCCTGCTTTTCGCTGACTTTCTGTCTGTCTCCTGCCTGTCTCCTGCCTGTCTCCAACCTGTCCCTGTCTGTCCCTGTCTGTCTAACTGTCTCTCCCTGCCTACAGCAGTGTCCTGTCTCTCACGAATGCAATAGAGAAATGAGGAAAAGCAAGATGTCCGCCGACTTAAATAGCGCTGTGACGTCACCGGGCTTGCTGGCTGCTGATAGGCTGCATGTGACTGTCCCAGCTTGCACTGGCGCGGGGTTGATGTCTGGACATGTCCCGTCCGCCATCTTAGAATGCCTGTAATATAAATGAATGGATGTTAAAGGAAAACTTCGAGCGATCGAATCGAGGGGAAATTCGGATTCGATCCGAATCGAATTTTTCATGAAATTCGGATCGAATCCGGGTTCGTCCGGATCGATTCGCTCATCCCTACACACAATAAATGTACTTGGTCACGCTTCTGTCATTTTTGTAGCTTTTGCTGGGATCCCTGCTCCATCCACCCAGCGCACACCCACTGGCAGCCATTCTAGTCTGCCTAGGGGTTTCATCCCCAAAGGGGATGCCCCTAGTGTAAGCTTTAACATGGCCCTAGAGTCTTTTAGAAATGTTCGACTGATGGACATCCCACGGATGCTGCTGTTTGTTCTGACCTCTGTGGTCAGATTTTCCTGGTGGGAATTTACCTTTTCACCATGTGCCTTTTATATCCAATGAAAAAGGGATGGCTTGTAACCCAGAGATCAGAGGCCATACCAACCGGTCCCTGGCTATGCAATTTAAATACCTTTATGCCCTTCGGTATATGTTTGTAGCTCTTCCAGAGCTACCGTGGACACCCCTGGAAGAACTCTGTGCCCATACTGATAGCACCAGGCTCTTCATTCCATTTGGGACAGCAGAGGTGCTGGTAATAGGGCAGGTTATTGCTGGCAGGTGAGATGCCTGCTCCCTAACCCGGTGTTACCAGTTCACCCCAAGTTTATGTACAAAAGACAGCACACCAAAAAATATAATGTTCTAAATGTGACTATTTACCGTTCTTGTTTACTTTATTCTAACCAGCGTTGCATCCTCCTCCAGTCCACTGGGTCTTCTAGCGTCCCACTATGGGTCTCCACTGAATCTTTGAGGCTCCTCACAGTCCCCTCCAACATGTTCCTTGGGTGATGCCGGGCATCAGGGCTCACACTGAGAGTTGCCGCCTGGCGCACAAGGAGGGGGCGGAAACAAGTCTCCCCTTCTTTCACCCACGCTACCACCTAGCTGCCTTTTATACTGTGAGGCTGAGCCTCATTGGGATTTCCCCATTCCCTCATGCCACAATATTTTTTTAAAAATGCGTGGGGTCCCCCCCCCCCAGTGCTCAAGGGCCGAACAGCTGCCCGCCTCCCCCCCCCGACCCTGCCCATTCCTTTTGGCCTATAGCACAGATCCAGTGCTCAGCACCGGCCCATGCTATGCCGCCGGGCTCATGCCCAGTGGTGGTGCAGGTAATGTCCCTTGAACTGGTCCATGGCACAGGTTCTTCCCCTTTCGTCCCAGCTCCTGGTCAAGGATTTCATACAGAGACTTGAGGAGCGACCTTTTATACTAAGAGGCCTCTCTAAAATCTCCCACACCTGACTAACATGTCACAGAAGGGGATGGGCATGGGGGTTTTCTGAGGAAACATCTGTTTTTCTACTCTCCACTCTACTCCACACTCCATGTGGCGCCTTAAAATAAAAGTGGTTGCCTGGGTAATATGGTTCAGGGATAACAGTTATTCTTCTCTTTACTCAACCTTTGTTGCTCTTCTCATTTTCTTGAAGCAGGACCCCCTCCATGTTATGATTTTAGAATTGTCTGCCAGGGTATCAGTATCGTCAAAACTGTTTCTGTGAGCATGTGTTTCTTGCCTATGCCGAATTGTTAATTGTTAACAGACCATCTACCCCATAGTAATTAGCCTCCCTGCCACAATGTATTCCAAATATGTATGTTATACACCTGACAAATTACCTCCGATACCATTCTTATTACTGCTTAGGTATGCACTTTAGAGCAACCTAGTGCTTAGCATTCCCAATATAACTGCCATCAGTGGATTGAGGCTCTGACAACTAAGGGGGTTATTTAATAATGGATAGCGGCAGGTAGTGCCTCATAGCGGCAGGCAGCGTCTGGTGAAAGCCGGGCACTGTACGCAAAACCACATTTATGAAAGCGAATCTGGTGAGCAACTCTAACAGCGCCATGTAGCGTCTGATGTATTATTAAAGGCGGCGCAGTGTATAGCGCCTGTGCTCTAGCTTCCAGAGCGCCAGGTATTACCTTTCGCTCATTGTTGCTCTCCCATAAATTTCAATGGCCGTTCATTTGCTTGTGTTTTAACAGCGTGTTTGACATTTTTATTTATTTATTTATTTTTGCTCAAATCATTGTGTGACCTTTCCTGGCTGCAAACAAACATTTTTAAAAACTTTTTTGACTTTTTATATTTTTATTACAGGTTTGGCACTAAAGTGTTAATGTCACAGTGTTAAAACAATGTCATTCCATGTGTTTTCGCTTTGTTACTGGTGTATATGTGTTCAAAAACAAACTTTAATCAAATAGCGCCTGGTACTCTGTGCTATAGCGACCAGATCCAGAGCGCCGACGCTGTGTGTCCTTTTTTGATAAGTATGGTGTGGAGCGCCGAGAGTCAGTCACACTGAGTTGGCGCTACCTCTCGGTCCCTGCAGTGCTGTACTGGTGTTAGAGCGCCCAACACACATCCCATTCATCAATGACGGCCAGGTTATTAGAGCTACCGAAGAGCTCTGTTACAGCGCCCGATACCCGCTTACAGCATCTACTAGCAGTCGCTCTAAGCGCCGCTATACAGATGCTCATCTGCTGATACCTGGCGTTATTAATGTATCAGCCTTTAAGTGTTGGTATATGCCTTGGTAAGTTTGTGTCACTTGCCTGCCATAGGCTAGTTTGCCTGACCTGACTTCAGAATTGTATGCATTCCCATATGAACCAACACCTGGCCAACCGCCCTTCTTCCTTTGCACCCGGGGTCCCATTTGGCGATTCGGACATCTAGCACTTAAGCACTGCACAATTCCATGTACACCTTTAACAGGATGTCTTGCAGCTTTTGACATCAATGGGCTTTTCATTGAGGAGGGTTAAGAGCTCCTTTTCAGCGACCAAAGACATAATCATCTGGCCAGGCTATGGATATTCATGTCGCTAAATTTAAATTATTATGTATAAGAAGACATATGAGTCCCCATTTTGCTTAGAGTTGTACTGTAAATATATATCATTTGTAAGCTATTGGGGCGAACGGTAGTGACTCAAACGACAGTTCAAACCAAATATATTTGATTGAAAAATAAGAATTCCACAGCCAAAGCGTCTCCTACATCAGAGACGGTTGCAGCAGTATAAGCGGTTACCTCACCTGCTCTTAGCACAGGCCAGGGTAAGAAAATGCAGCAAACTGGAAAAGTCCTTGTTGGACAAGGTCCACTTTCAGGGCACACGCGCCCACGCTGTTAATCCCCACAAGTTCAAGTTTGGGGTCACAGAAACCAAGTCCTTCGGCATAAATCCAGTCTCTCATTCACCACTGAGCATTACAGCCTGGGCTCCTTCCTCCAGGCTGGTCAACAGCAAACTGACAGGCTCAGCGGCTCCTTTTATTTAGGCTTCCCCTGCAATCAGCCTCATCACCTGTGCGAGTCTTGAGATCAGGGAACAAACCTGTAGAGGACTGGGGCATGTGAACTGGGTCCTGAAAACCCAGCATGGATCGTGCCTGATACAGTATAGCAGGGGAAAAATACACACCGTTTATTACTTTTCCATACACTTTACCACACATTATATAGTATAGAGGATAAATGAAAAATATATAGTCATTGTAATGTAAAATATGATTTAACATGCCCCAGAAAATGTGTGAGTTTTACATTTATTGCGCATTTCATTTTTAAATGTCTACAGGATTCTAAGCTATGTAAGGCTTATGCTCTGACATGCTATACGAAGCACCTACTCCACCCTAAACTGTTACCCAGATACTGGCAACAATTTGACGTCGGATAGCTATGACTAGCATATGTAATGTGACAGAGGGTCACACACACCTTTAGACACACCCTTCCTACTATATGCATGTCTATAGGTATTGTACATATATATACACATACACATTCAGCAGTCCTTATAATCTGAGCACTGCTACTGCCGGTGACATTGTGACCTGCCTGCATCCACTAGTGCTGACACTTTTCTGCTCAAATTTATTTAATATATTTATTTATAATGTACCTTTCGGAAACCACTAGAATGATGACTGTAGGGATTATCCTTCTCCTGTGTGGTAAGAAATTGCTCCTAATAATTCCTAAATCTGGAATCTTTTTTAAAGATTTTAATTTTTAAACAAAAATCAAAATTAGTACCTCTTACTAAATATACATAGATATGTTAATTCAATTATGTTTAGATTTGCATTATAAATATATATATATATATATATATATATATATATATATATATATAGTTATAAATGTTGTCCCACCTTCTATATAGCATTCCCCCTCTCTTGCCAGTTAAAATTCCTTGTATGTATAAACTTGTATAGTTTTTGGTGAGTGACTTAACTTTTTTTAAAGGAAATAGCACATATTTAAATCAGGTTGCCTTGCTTACAAATACATTTATAGTGGTAGTTGAGTATTTCATTTAATGTTTTTATATTATTCTGTAGTCTCTTCCTTTTCAGTTTTTAATAAATACCTGGGCGCTGAGTTTGGCGAGCTTTTCAACTCAACAAACAATAAAGAGCGAAAAAAAAAAAAATAGCGGTGTACCTGATTGGGTTTGGTGATAAAGCACTAGGTACAGAATTGTTATCACTGGGTAGAATTTATTTGTACACAGTGTCAGTTTTTAGCATCCTATGGTGCTTTCATTAAAATGTAGCGAGTTGTCCAGTGCTTTCTATCCTCTGGTAGATAAGCCTTTCAAAGCACCCTCACCCTAGGACATGGAGCCTATGCACTGTAATTTTAACATGTATCTAATAGCGGCACTTAAAACAAAAATATATACCTGATTGGGCTTTGGAATAAAGTGGTTCTGTAGGTGAGGTGCAGAATTTGATTAAAGTAGAATTTGAAAAGTTGTCAGTTCTAGCATCCTTCTTCAATTAATTTAAAAAGCATCTCAGGACCTCCCCATTCTATGATGGATAGTTTCTCAAAGCCACTCCACCCTAAAATATGGAGCCATGCAGGCTGATTCATCACTAACGCCAGGTAGCGACAGATGAGCGTCTGTAGCAGGCATTTTCAGAGCGCCCGCTAGTAGTCACTGTGCTCGGCCGTGAGTCGCTACTTTATAGCGACTCAGTCGCTGTTCAGTAATGTTGAATACATTGTGAGGAGTCGCTATTTGATCAGTACAGCGCTGTATGGGAGCGCATGTTAGCGACTGCTCATAGCGACCGATTCACACCATATTCAGCAAAAAAACAGCCTCACAAATCTCTGGCGCTGAAAAATGCTTGTTTGAAGCCCAGAGCGCAGGAGGCGGTGTGTTTAAAGTGTGTTTTCCAGCATCTATCCACTAGTAACAAAGCGAAAACATATGGAATTACATTGTAGCAACATTGTAACATATGAAGAAATATATAAAAAATGAAAAAAATGTGAAAATACAGCTTTTTCAATGCCAGAAGAGGTCACAGAATTATTTGTGATTTTTGGGAAAAAAAAACAAAAAACCAAAACCCCGTTTAAAGAGAAGAAAAGGATTGTCCATTGAAATGTTTGGGAGAGCGAAAGGTAGCGAGAGGTCATACCTGGCGCTGTGCAAGGCTGAACACCGCCGCTGTTCGCTGAGGCTGTGAAAAGGATGAATCAGATGCTAAATGCTCCTATTCGAGTCGCTAAACAGATTCTGCTTGATAAATGTGTAATTGCGTGCCGTGTCCGGCGTTCACCAGTCGCTACCTGTCGCTACCTCTCATTAACCAGCCACTACCTGACGCTATCCCTTCTTAAATAAGGGCCCAAGTCATTTTAAAGTACAGTATCCCCCATAGAAGATTGTCATTTAAATAACGTTTGTAATAAAAAGTATTAAATATACAAAAAATCTGCCGTCGCGTAACGCGTGGGTCAGGGGGAGCTAGACCTGGCATGGGCCATTGCTATGGATAATGTAATATGATTCATACAATCATGTAACTGTATTTCCCTTAAACTTGATTCCCAGACATTTATTTACTTATTTATGTATTCATAGATATTATCACATTTTATATATAAGCACTAGCACTTTGTATAGCATAGGTTGAGGTATTTGATAATTGCATAATATAGGGGGGGGGGGGGGGGGCTGGGTTCAGGCCCGCACATGCACAATTGCACATTTTTAGGCAGTATAGCACTTTTGTTATCATATAGGGTTGTGTTGGGATTTTAGGCATAGATTTTTGCTGGGGATTTAGTGGGGTTTTATAATGATTAATTATTATAATATTTGGATTACTATTTAAGGTGACAGCATTAATTTAGGTCCTGCTTGGTCTGATACTTTAATTTTATTTGTGTTTTTTAACTGTTTTTAAGTTGTCTTATAAGTATAAATAATAATTCTAATAAAATGTAATTGGTTCAGTTATAATAATAGTGGTGCGGTTCATCACCTGTCGATTGGGGTGCCTGGCCAACCCCTTATTAACTGTTTTTGGCTTGTCGTAATAAAAAGTACTAATGTAATGGAAAGATTCTGCATCTGCAAAGAACTCCAAATAATATTCCTCCTCCCGAGTGTCAGTCGGGAGACATTTTCCCAGAAGGGGGTAAAGGATATACACAATTTAGAGGGAAGGATACACTTTCAGAACATTCTACCCTGCTATTTTGGGGCACATGCAAATAAAGCTGCTTCATAGTTCATAGGTGGTGATAAGCAAATCATAAGACTTTTGCAGATTTCTTTTGGCTTTGACGATTTAGATTTGAGATTAGTTTCCATCTTAATAATGTAGAAATTAATGTTATAAATCAAGAAGTCTTGTAGGTGAGCGTGAGTAGAGGCGCCCAGATGGAGCACAGTAGAAGGTCGGAGGCAAAGCACAGGCTGCGTCTAAGAGGCCGATTCATTAATAGCGCCAGGTAGCGACAGATGAGCGACTGTAGCGTGATTTTTACAGCGCCAGTCAGTATTCGCTGTGCTTGGCCGGCGTTAGCTTGATGACAGCGACTCAGTCGGTGTGCGGTAATGTTGAATACGGGCTTAGGGGTCGCTGTTTCACAGGTTCAGCGTTGTATGTGAGCGCCTGACAACGAATGGCCAGAGCGAACGGCTAGCTTCATATTCATTAACAAATCACGCTCCGAATGTGCTGTCGCTGTCCATTCCTTGTTTAAACCCCAGAGCGCTGGCGGCGATGTGTATTAACTAGTTTTTAACCCCTAAACAACCATATTTTTGGAATGTAACATTATACATGTTTTTAGAATCATTTTGTAATATGAATACATTAATATCAGACCTGTTAGATCAATTCTGCACAAATTATTTTAAAAATTTTTTTTTACTTAAAAATAAATCCTAACATTGCAGAAGTGGTCTCCGAATTTTTGACATTAAAAAAAAAAAAAAAAAAATTAATACCAATTAATTATGATTAAATATAGATTGCTCCATTGAAATGCATTGGGCATCGCCAGGGAGCGACAGCTCATACCTGGCGCTGTGAAGGAATTTGCAGTGGCGCTGTTCAGTCCAGGCGGCTTCATGATGAATGCCGCGCTAGCCGTCGCTCTCGCCGGCGCTAGCCTCATTTTGCTTGATAAATGCGTCATTGTGACCGCCGCCGGGCGTACTTGAGTCGGTAGTCGCCGTTAGCTGCCGCTACCTGGCGCTCGTCAGGCACTACCTGGCGCTAGCCCGTGATAAATAAGGCCTTAAGTTGATATTGCTGGATTAGAGATGAAATGTAGAGAGGAACTTGGCTGGAGCAAGCTTTGTAGGTTAGAGTTAGAGATTTTTCAACAGAATTCCCTTTGGGAATGGCAGGCAGTGGAAGGACTGACATAGTGGAGCAGAGCTGGATGAGCGAGCAGCAGAAATCAGGATTGAGGGTCCACAGGGGTGCTCTATGGTGGACCAACTGTACTGGTGATATAAAAACTTTATTTGCATTTGTTTCTTCCCTTCTCCCCCCCGGTCTTCTTTGGGATTATGGGTTTTATAGTTAGATGTTATATTTAACCTTTGCACGTGCACTTTATTAGTATAAAAAAATATATATACATAGAAGATATTATCTGTTTATTTTTGCACTTGCACATGGCAAGTCTGGCATTCTGGGTAATTGTGATTAGAAGAGTAGATGGGGGCCATCTTGGAACATGAATTAGGGTCTGCATAGTTCACCTCTGTATGTGTACATGTTCTTTATGCTAAGTTTTATAGTCCATGTATGTGTATATATTAATCCCAAATAAAATATTTTGATTGATGTATAGATAGTGGTATGTACTCTGTCTGGCTCTTTTGAGGGTGCCTGGGCCACCCTCTCTGTGTATAATTCCTCCAGTGGAATAGGGCTAGAGTATTGCACACTACGGGTTTATTTAGTATTTATTGCTTGCTGTTTTGACCTGGTTATTGGTGCAGTGGGTGGTTTAGTGTACTGTTGAGCCATAACGTGTACTATTCTGCAAATCTGTTAAATGGAAGTGGTGTATGTCAGCCAGAAGCTGCTCTCACCCTCCTCATCACCTTAAGGTGATATTTGAATTATGAATGAAATTTAGATTACCCACCTTAGAAAGCATTCAGCTTTTGGTGGATAAGATGAATGTTTTCTAAGGTGGATAAGCTGATTAAAGTGGACTAAAACCAGGCTTATTCCCTCTCCATAGGTCATCCCGAACAGGAATGCTATACTAAGCGAAACAAAACCCATAAGGTCTGGCCCTAAGATAGTGCAGGGCTGGCTGCTTGCTTTCCCCTGGGGCATCCTGAATAGGGATGCCCTGCTGTGTTAAACCCCCCCAGAACCCGTCTATTCACTCCCCTCTTCCTTGTTCCAATGGTGCATGCGCGGGCTCTCGTCCAATGAAAGCTACCCCCCGAATGACATACGGCAGACAGCTCTCTTTGAATGAGAGGTGAGTGAAGAGGTGACGCGAGTGAATAGCGGTAGGGTTGACAGGGTGTTTCACACAGCGGGGCATCCCAATGAGACTCCAGGGCTGGCTGATTCCCTCTTCTCAGGGTATGTGTGAAAATGAAACAAAACCTATGTGGTCTGGCCCTGAAATGGGCTCTTGCTTTTCCCAGGGGGATTCCGAATCGGCATGTCCAGCTGTGTGAATCCCCCCAGAACACCGCTATTCACTCACCTCTTCCTTGCTCCAATGGCACATGCCCGGGATCTCATCCAATGAGAGCCCACTGCCAAATGGCATAGTCACGGCATATGCCTCTCATTGGAAACGAGCCCACGTATGCGCCGTTGGGCTGGCAGTCATGTAAGTTTTAAAGGAAAACCGGGGGGTTTGACATAGTAGGTCATCCCAAATTAGGGATGCTTTAGGGGAAAGTACCAAAACCCAGGATAGTCAAAATCCCTGGTTTTGGTGCACTTTAAAATGTGTGAGTATACCGGTCATTCCAGGGGATATCACAGAGCAGCGCAAGTGACTCAACAAAAGGGGCCCATTGGGACTCAGGGGCCCACAAAACCCTGGAGCCAGTCCTGATTGGAGGGGTGCCAGTTTGTTAGTAAACCACTAAGAAAGATGTTGCAGTAGTCCAGTCGGGATATGATCAGGGCATGCACTAGCATTAGTGGTGTCAGGTGAGAGGAAGGGACGGATGCAGAAGATGTTTTTAAGTTAGAGACGGCAGGAGGTGACTAGGGGGTGAATATGATGTTAAAATGAAAGAGAAGAGTCCAGAATAACCCCTGTGCACCTTGAGGAGGTGCATAACAGAGAGTGTCCTGTTAGAGAGTGAGATGGTGGGACAATGACCATCTCTGTCTTGTTCATGTAAGACAGTTGGGAAGGCGAGATAGGAGGGTAAGATAAATTGGGGCCACTGAGCAGGGGGTTGCTTAGCTACTTTGAACCTGTTTGAATTAGAATCCCATCCCTGAATTGGACAATTAGGCAAGCTATTTCTGATTTCCAAAAATTCATTTATATATATATATATATATATATATATATATATATATATATATGTGAAAGATTTGCCAACTCTAGCACTGCATGATGCACCAACACTTCCCAGTCTTCTTTCCCTCTATAGACATCGGTATGAATGTTTTGCCAACCAAAAAAGGGGGGTTAAGCCTAAAAACATCCTAAAGCTGTCAGATTGTTTCTCCAAGATGGATGCTGGTTTTCTTACTGTTTTGCATGTGTATAAACATTCCAATGCGTACTGTACTTCTGTGCTGGGTTATATATTGGTGTTTCTGATGCTTAGACTCACCAGTGAAAAACTCCACTAGATTACATAGGCAATGTTTTGGTGTGGATTCTTTTGGATGAGCCAGATGAACTTTTAAAGCATTACTGTGTTGTGTCTGAAGAAGAAAATTCTTGGGAGGTTCACCATAGAAAATCATTGTTTAGGACCACCAGAGGAAATCGTTCTTAGGGTCCACCAGAAAAAAATCATTGTTGGAGTTCTTCATAAAAAAATCATTCTTGAGGTCCAGCAGAGGAAATCATTCTTTGGGTCCACCAGAGGAAATCATTTTTAGGGTCTTCCAGATGAAATCAATGTTGGGGCTCTTCATAGAAAAATCATTCTTGGGGTCCATCAGATGAAATCATTCTTGGGGCCCACCAAAGGAAATCATTCTTAGGGTTCACCAGAAAAAATCAGTGTTGGGGTCCTTCATAGAAAGATCATTTTTGAGGTCCAGCAGAGGAAATCATTCTTGGGGTCCATCAGATGAAATCATTCTTGGGGCCCACCAGAGGAAATCATTCTTGGGGCCCGCCAGAGGAAATCATTCTTGGCGCCCAGCAGTGGAAATCATTTTTGATGCTGGGGGGGGGGGGGCAGAAAGTGGTGGGATGTTTGGAAAACTAGGCCTACGTTTCTGACACCAGTTACATATAGGATGATTAGAGATGAGCGAACTTCTTGAAAGTTCGATTCGGGCGATTTGCCGAATTTCCCCAAGAAATTCGGGTTCGCCCGAATCGAACTTTCACGAATCGCCCATCTGAAAAAAAAAATGCCGGCATGGTGGGAGCGGGCAGGCCGGCTACGCCTGTCAGCGGGCCGCCGCCGGCCCGCTGACAGCGTAGCCGGCCTGCCCGCTCCCACCATGCCGGCATTTTTTTTTTTATTTCAGGGAAAATTCGATCGGCACGAACCAAAAAAAATTCGGGTTCGTGACGAATCGAATTTTCCCTGAAATTCGGAGCGAATTCCGGTTCGTCCGAACCGGTTCGCTCACCCCTAAGGATGATCATGGAAGGGGAGTTTTGCAACTACCCAAATTGGGATTCCCTAAAGATTAGTCTAATAGACTCTACACTGGTGGTTGCTCCTCTTTGATGAACTTTTTGTTGTGCTGGAGAAGAAGTTCTCCAACCTTTTCTATTTCCCAGCCAAGTGGGGTGAAGAAGTTCTCCAGTGCGATATAGAAGCTCTCACTCTTTAGTAATTAGCCATAGAAGCAGTAGATAGCCATGGCTAAGCCCCAACAGATTTAAGGCCTTGCCCTGCCCATAAGTATAATATTTCCTCATATTCGCTGAAACAGCATTTCAACATTACTAATGCCTTTCCGTGCAATGAAATTCTAAGAAACAAATGACTTATGAATTGCCGTCCACACACTAGAATGACCGCCATTTTTCTTTTATCGCGTTCTGTTGGGAGAACTGTTGAGCAACTTATCAATAACTCTTTGTCTTACATCTTTACCTACTGTACAGTTCAAATGCAGCCGTCTCGCCCATACATTAGTTATGTTACAAGATACTGTCACATGGCTGAGTCAGATCTATAGGCATTTCCACACCTCACCTAACCAGCCGCAAGGTATACATGTAATCTTTGGCTATTATCTGCGGGAAGTCAGGCAGCTCAATGTGTTAGTGTAACACAATGTATGCAATAGGTATTTGTATAATGTCATTAAGTACACACAGATTATTGTAGCCTAGAGGAAAGGAAAGCAAACAGAAAACCACTGTGTAGATCCTATGGGCTTCTGATCCGTAACCATATGCTGCAGCCACCTCAATAATAAGGAACAAGCAGAGACCTGCAGGCTGCGGATGGTGTAACATAATGCGAGGAGGCAAACCCATTGCATGCCGCAGCCCCACTAATGTAGCTGCAATATCAAAAATAATAAAAGATTTTACTAAGGGGGGTTATTCATCAAGGGATAGCAGCAGGTAGTCAAAAAAAGAGCAAATAAATGCACACCGATTTATGAGGCTATAACAGGGTGCATGACCTGGGGTATCCCAAACCCCTGTGCAGCCAAAGAAGTAAATTGAAGGTCAGCACTCCTTAAAATTGGGAGGCCGATTCATTAATAGCGCCAGGTAGCGACAGATGAGCGACAGTAGCGTTATTTTCACAGCGCCCGCTAGTATTCGCTGTGCTTGGCCGTTGTTCGGCTGTTGACAGCGACTCAGTCGGTGTGTGGTAATGTTGAATACGGGGTTAGGAGTCGTTGTTTGACAGGTTCCCCGCTGTATGGGAGCGCATGACAGCGAACGGCCATAGCGAACGGCTCCCAGCATATTCATTAACAATTCACGCTCCAAAAATTCTCGCGCTGTGAAATGCTTGTTTAAACCCCAGAGCGCTGGCGGCGATGGGTTAAAAGTAGTTTTTTAACCCCCAAACAACCATATTTTTAGAAAGAAAAAAAAACATGTTTTTCTAAACATTTTGTAATATGAATACATTAATATCAGACCTGTAATATCAATTCTGCACAAATTTTCTTTTTTTTTTTTACCTTAAAAAAAATATCTAACATTGCAGAAGTGGTCACAGAATTTTTTAAATTTAAAAAAAAAAAAAAAATTAATAGCAATTAATTATGAATATTTAAAGATTGCTCCATTGAAATGCATTGGAGAGCGCCAGGTAGCGAGAGGTCATACCTGTCGCTGTTCAAGGTCGATCGCTGGCGCTGTGGGGTGAGGCTGGAATAATGATGTATGATTCGCTATCTGGCACTCTGTCAGTCGCTAAGCAGGATCGGCTTGATAAATGTGTGATTGCGGAGGGGAGCCGGCGTTCTCGTGGCGGTGAGCGGCATTACCGTTCGCTCACCATTCGCTACCTGGCGCTATCCCTTGTTAAATAAGGGCCAAAGATTTATTGAAGTCCTTTTAAAAAATGTATCCAATCAAAAACAGCCTTAAAAACACATACCAGACCCTGACAGCAGTCCTAGATTGTAAGCTCTAACGCGTTTCGGACGACATCCGGTCCTTAGTCATAGATAGCAAACACAGTATAACATCACATATTTATAGGAACAAAGGAAATTAAGAAACTTACCCCACTGGAGCAGCGCCGCAGCCGACTTCCGGGTTCGCTGACCTGCGCGAGGGGGATGACGTCACCGCCAGCATCGCCGACAGGACCGCCAATGGGGGGCGAGAACCGCGGACCAATCAGAGCAAGATGCAAGACCCGCTCCGATTGGCTGCGGTGCCCACACCAGGCGGAAGTGTCGGCAAGGAGACGGCGGAGACGCCGTCCCTGTCAAACTGACACAAATAGGCGGCAGTGAATGCCGCAGACAGCAAAACCCAGCACGGTCACCCAGCGCAGCATCCAGGGGAGGAAGGGATGACATGCTTAAAGAATGGGGAATTGAATCCATAATTGACAATAAAATTAATACACACTTCATAAGTCACGATATAATAACAACTATACTGGTGAATCACAATATAAAAATATGAGAAGAATAAATGACATTAACAATGGCAATTATAAACAAAATCCATAAATGATGATAACATACTGCCCTACAGAAAAAGCAGGGGTAATAAATACTATAGAATAAGTATGCATATAAAATATATATGATGATAAGATATCCATGTGACAGATTAAATAAACACCTATAAATCAATATAGACATATAAATCAATGATTCAAAAAATTATCCCAAAGAAACACTATAAATTGCATCTGTTAATAAAAATTAATAATACATATGGGATATAAATATAATCCCATGATCCAACGGTAAGATATAAATAAGGATAAGCTGGATATAATGATGGATAAGTGTGTTTGCTATCTATGACTAAGGACCGGATGTCGTCCGAAACGCGTTAGAGCTTACAATCTAGGACTGCTGTCAGGGTCTGGTATGTGTTTTTAAGGCTGTTTTTGATTGGATACATTTTTTAAAAGGACTTCAATAAATCTTTATTTTAAGGAGTGCTGACCTTCAATTTACTTCTATAGCAGCAGGTAATGCCTCGTAGCGGCAGGAAGCATCTGGTGAAAGCTGAGCGCTATATGCAATATCACATTTATGAAAGAGATTCTGGTGAGCGACTCTAACAGCACCATGTAGCATAGGATTTATCATTACAGGTGGCTCAGCGTATAGCGCCGGCGCTCTAGCTTCCAGAGCTCCAGGTATTACCTGTCGCTACCTGTCGCTCTCCCATACATTTCAATAGATGTTCCTTTTCTTCTGTTTAAACGGGGTTTTTTGTTTTTAATTTTTTTTTCTCTCAAATAATTGTGTCACCTCTCCTGGCCTAGAAAAAGTCATGTTTGAAAATGTTTAGATTTTTTTATATTTTATGCAGAATTGTCATTACAGGTCTGGCATTAATGTATTAATGTCACAATGTTACAACAATGTCATTCCATGTGTTTTCACTTTGTTACTGGTGGATATGTGTTCAAAAACAAACTTTAATCACACAGGGTCTGGCGCTTTATGCTACAGCGCCCAGCTTTAGAGCGCCGCCGCTGTGTTTGTTTCCTTTTTTGATAGTATGGTGTGGAGCGCCGAAAGTCGGTCACACTAACCTGGCGCTACCTTTCACTCCTTGCAACGCTGCACTGGTGTTAGAGCGCCCAACATACATTTCATTTATCAATGCTGGCCAGGTTACTACAGTGACTGAGGCGCTCTGTTACAGCGTCCGATAGCCGATCACAGCGTATACTAGCGGTCACTCTAAGCGCTGCTATACAGACGCTCATCTGCCAATACCTGGCGTTAGTAATGAGTCAGCCTCCACGACATACTACACTAGAAGACTCTTTATAGAGACTGTGAACCCTATGGCAATAAAGTAGAAAGCAGTACACCTGACGCCTATCCCATGTTCCTCTGCTCCATTTCATGCAGAGTAGGGTTAAAGTTATAGTAGGACTCAAAAGGTTTTCCTCCTTTCAATTTCATTCCCCAGCACCACCCAAAAAACTGGCCTAACCCCTTAAAGTTTGGGTTCAGCAATTTGGGCCAAATGATGAACATGAACACGGACTTCTGGCTGAAGTCCTTGTTCAGGTTTGGGAACCCGAACTCGCAAAGTTCAGTAAAAACCTGAAGTTTGCTGTTTGGGTTCGCATAGCACTACCTAATGGACACTCTTTCCCTTGGTGCTCTCAGAGCGGGCATGACAAATCATAGTGGCCACACAGCTGTCTCTGACCACAGCTGAGCATGCTTAAAGGAGCACTATCGCGAAATTGTGTAATATTAAAAATCCATATAAACACCTGGATAATGAGAGGAGGGGTCACTTATACACCTGAACTGAATAAAACTCCCACCAATCTTGTGGTTTTCTTCTCCTGGTAGGAATGAAATCCAAGGGTGACAGGTTTAGGCCCTTATTTATGAAGGAATAGCGACAGGTAGCGACTGGTGAGCGGCCGGTAATGACGGGCCCCGCCACGAGAACGCCGGCTCCCCACCACAATCACACATTTATCAAGCCAATCCTGCTTAGCGACTGAGATATCGCCAGATAGCGACTCATTCATCATTATACCAGCCTCAGCCCACAGCGCCAGCGTCCGACCTTGAACAGCGACAGGTATGACCTCTCGCTACCTGGCGTGCTCCAATGCATTTCAATGGAACAATCTTTAAATATTAATAATTAATTATTCATGTTTTTTTTTTTTTTTAAATGAGAAAAATTCTGTGACCACTTCTGCCTTTTTAAAATTGTGCAGAATTGATATTACAGGTCTGATATTATTGTATTCATATTACTAAATTATTTAAATTTTTTTTTTTTGGTTTCCAAAAATATGGTGGTTTGGGGGTTAAAAAACGACTTTTAACACATCGCCTCCAGCGCTGTGGGGTTTAAACATGCATTTCACAGCGCGAGAATTTTTTGAGCGTGAATTTTTGATGAATATGGTGGGAGCCGGTCGCTCTGACCAGTCGCTATCATGCGCACCCATACATCGCGGAACCTGTCAAATAGCGACTCGTCACCCTGTATTCAACATTACGCCACACCGGCTGAGTCGCTGTCAACAACCGAACAACGGCCAAGCACAGCGACTACTAGCGGGCGTTGTGAAAATACCGCTACAGTCGCTCAACTGTCGCTACATGTCGCTATTAATAAATCAGCCTCCCAGTCTATGAGGGGTGACAGAGCCTGTCACCTGTGATTTCCTCTTCCATTAAAATATAAAAAATAAACCTGGCTGGATATTTCCTGATGCTGGATGTACAAGTGACCCCTCCACTTGCCATCCAGCATATTTATATGGATTTTTGTTATTGGGCCATTTTTTTGCGATAGTGCTCCTTTAAGAGTCATAAAGCTATGACACACCCTTTCCAGCTCAGCCACTACCCAGAAACTGAAGCGAAGAAAGTGGCCTTTCTTAGAATACATAAGGTATATACATATAATCAAAGACGTTGAGATGTTTTAAAATGGCTCTTTTTACACTGGGGGGGAGGATAAGTGAGAGGAAGTCTAGTGCCAGTACCTGGACAGGGATTTAAAGACAAATATAATATAACATATAATGTAAAATAATACGATATGCCAGTCTGCGGAGTGTAATTGCACACGTGATAAGTGAACTAGGCAATCCTGTAGATTTCAGAGAGCATGCGCCTCAAGCGACTCCATTCCCCTAGGGCACCCCAGATTGGGATCCCTGATGTGTGAAACCCCCCAGGTCGCCTGCTGTTCATACCTTTCTCTCGAACCCATGGCCAAGACGTGGCTCTCATCCAATCAGCTTCTCCGGCCGCACATATTAATGTGCAACTGGAGATGCTGAAAGGAATCCCAGCCACACGCATGGGTGGTGCGCGGCCACAATCACATCGGTTGGCTGTGCGCATGTCCTGTGGGCTTGTTGGAAAGGTAAGAACAGTGGTCGAACAGAACGGTTTCACAGAACGGGGCATCCCACTTAGGGATGCCATAGAGAGAAGGAATCAGCTTGCCCTGGAGTCTCATGGTTAAGATGTAGGTCTGCTTATAATACAATTGAATACAACTGTATATTCTTAAAAAAATGCGAAATTGCACGCACAACAAAGTTTGAAGAATGTAACTAGTAACTGCGATGAGCGATACATCGACCATGAAGTTAAATGGGATGAAATAAGGTTCGAATTACAACGATGCCAGGTCTATGGTATTGTATCTATGGGGTTTATTCATCAATGGCTAGCGGCAACCCTCTGTACCTAGTGGGACTCCAGGGCTAGCCCACCTAAAGGTCCACATAAACTAGTTGCACACTACTGTACCTTTAAATACAATTTATTAGAAATAGAGTACATATAACACATACACAATACTACATACACACAATTAAAAAACATATACTATAAAAACCAAAAGTGGGGAGGAGCTTCAGGGCTATAACTTAATAGAACAAATTAAATAGAATAAATTAAATTACGCACCAAAAAATATATAATTTAATACTTCGATATGTAGACTGGCGCTTATGGGAAAGTGCTGAGTGCCTAAAGTGCCTAATACCTAATATACCAGTGTCCTATCAATAGTGTCAACAGACTGCTGAGAACTTGCAGTCTTCAAAAATAAAGATTGTGCAAACCATGCATTGTGCCAACAAAAATAAGATAAAGTGCAATGTGCCAAGAGTGCAAAATGCCTAATACTAAGCCTATAATGTGCTCCTATATGGTCCAATAAGCGCCATCCACATACGGTATATAAAAATCACTCAGTAAATAATGTGAATACTCTGATCACAGCCCGAACCCGCTATCCTCCCCACTTACCTCACCGACGCGCTGCGTGGTCCTCCACCACTTCGCTGGGGTGTCAGTGTCAATGGCTAGCGGCAGGTAGTGCCTTGTAAGAGGCAGGCAGCGCCTGGTGAACGCCGAGCACTGTACGCAATACCACATTTATCAAAGCGATTCCGATGAGCAACTCTAACGGCGCCATGTAGCGACCGATTCATCATCACAGACGGCTCAACGTATAGCGCCGGCGCTCTGGCTTGGCCTGACCTGTCACTACCTGTGTCACTCTTCCATACATTTCAATGGACATTACTTTTCTTCACTTTAAACAGGGTTTTCTTTTTAATTTTTTTTTTTTTTTATCAAATCATTGTGTCACCTCTCCTGGCCTATTAAAAGTCATTTTTGAAAAAATGTTTAGATTTTTTATATTTTTATGCAGAATTGTCATTACAGGCCTGGTATTAAAGTGTTAATGTCACAATGTAATAACAATGTAATTCCATGTCTTTTCTCTTTGTTACCAGTGGATATGTTTTCAAAAATGGACTTTAATCACACAGCTTCTGGTGCTTTGGGCTACAGCGACACAATTTTGAGCGCCGGCGCCAACGCTGAGGCTGTTTTTTTGATGAATATGGTTTGAGTCGCTCACACTGACCAGTCGCTACCGTTCGCTCCCATATAGTGCTGTACTGGTGTTACAGCGACTCACACAAATTCATCAATGCCGGCAATGTTACTACAGCGACTGAGGCGCTCTGTAACAGCGACTCACTGCCAATCACTCTTAGAGGCTGATTTATTAATAGCGCCAGGTAGCGACAGTTGAGCGACTGTAGCCGGTATTTTCACAGCGCCCGTTAGTAGTCGCTGTGCTTGGCCGTTGTTCGGTTGTTGATAGCGACTCAGTCGGTGTGCAGTAATGTTGAATACAAGGTGATGAGTCGCTATTTGACAGGTTCCGCGCTGTATGGGAGCGCATGATAGCGAATGGCCATAGCCACCGGCTCCCACCATATTCATTAACAAATCATGCTACAAAAATTCTCGCGCTGTGAAATGCATGTTTAAACCCCAGAGCACTGGCGGCGATGTGTTAAAAGTACTTTTTTAACCCCCAAACAACCATATTTTGGGAAACCAAAAAAAAAAACAAGTTTATAAAAACATTTTGGAATATGAATACATTAATATCAGACCTGTAATATCAATTCTGCACAAATTCTTTTTTTTATTTTTTTCTTACCTTAAAAAAAATATCTAACATGGCAGAAGTGTTAACAGAAATTTTCACATTAAAAAAAAAAGAAAAAATTATTAACAATTAATTATTAATATTTAAAGATTGTTCCATTGAAATGCATTGGAGAGCGCCAGGTAGCGAGAGGTCATACCTGGCGCTGTTCAAGGTTGCTCGCTGGCGCTGTGGGGTGAGGATGGAATAATGATGAATGAGTCGCTATCTGGCGCTAGCTCAGTCGCTAAGCAGGATCGGCTTGATAAATATGTGATTGTGGTGGGGAGCCAGCGTTCTCGTGGCGGTGACCGTCATTACCGTTCGCTCACCAATCGCTACCTGGCGCTATCCCTTGTTAAATAAGGGCCTTAGTGCCGTGGTGCAGACTCTCATCTGCCTATACCTGGCGCTAATCATGAATCAGCCTGCCCATCTAATCTATATTTTCTTCTCTTCACAGCATCTCCGGTGGAGGCACAAACAGCAACTTCCTCCCTAATAACTGCCATTCAAAACCTCCTTAATGCTCTGGTTCAAGCTATATCCACCATCGTAAACCAGATAAACAATGCCATTATTTCAACTACAACCCCGGCACCAGTCTCAACGCCTAGTACAACTACACGTGCCACTGCCACCAGTACTGCAGCAATTTCAGCCACCACTGGCTCCACGGCTCCACCAATTACATCGACAAGCACATCTACACTCCAAACCAGCCCGTCTACAGTTTCTACCAGTGGCTCAACTTCTCCAAACAGTACCAGTGCAAGTACACTCATTTTCACAAACACTGCACTGCCTGCAGATACTGGGACAAGCACCCCAGTTATATCTACATCTATTACTGAAACTACAGTTAACACAACACCTTTCGCTAGTACGGAGAGTGTGACTTTTTCTATAACTGTTGGAGCTAGCAGTCAGTCTTCAACTAATCCAGTAACGTCTTTAGCTGCTGGAACAAGTGAACAAACCAGCAGCCCAGCAACCGAATCCACCTTCCAGCCCTCTTCAGCTAATACACTAAGTTCTTCTGGTGCCGTGAGCAGCAGCCCACCATCTTTAACTGGCAGTTTATCATCTTTAAATACTGAAGCCAATAGTCAGCCGTCAAGTGGACAAACTGTATTTGACAGTTCATCAGGGCAAAGTAGTCATCCGTCCAGAACGACTTTTAGTACAGAACTTAGTAGCCAATCACTTCTAACAGGTACTATTTCAACACTGAATAGTGAAACAAGCAGCCAAATGCCATCTATCAGCACTGTTACATCTTCAAGTCTTACTACAAGTGAGCAAACTGCATCCAGGGAATCAGTTAGTAAAGCTGGTACAAGTAACCAACCATCTGCACCAAATATATTTACAACTTTTAACACATCCATAGGCCAATCAGCTTCTACCAGTGAATTATCAACCCTAAACAGTGAAGCCAGTAGTCAATTACCATCCACCAGTGCGGTTACATATTCAAGTCCAAGCACAAGTGCCCAAACTGCATTCAGCAACTCGGTTACCGCTGAAACTACCAACCAACAATCGACAAGTAATATATCCACTTATGGTCATACAACAGTTAGCAGTCAGTCAACTGTTACCAGTGAAATGTCAACACTGAATAGTGAAACCACTAGCCAAATAACATCTACTAGCACAAACAGTCAGCCATCCACAGCCACTATATCCACATCCAGTACAGAACCCAATTATCATTCAGCTGTAAGCACAGAACCTAATACGCAGTCAGCTGCCATCACTGAAATATCAACAACGAATGTTGGAACCTCTGGCCAACCCCCATCTACTAACACCCAATCATCTGCTATTCTGACCACAAGTGCCCCCTTTGAATCCAGTAGTTCAGCTAGAGTCACTGAGACAAGCAGCCAACCTTCCACACCCACTATATTCATATCTAGTACAGAACCCAATACGCAGTCAACTGCCATCACTGAAATATCAACACCGAATGTTGGAAGCTCTAGCCAACCCCCATCTACTAACATCCCATCATCTGCAATTCTGACCACAAGTGCCCCCTTTGAATTCAGTAGTTCAGCTAGTGCCACTGAGACAAACAGCCGGCCATCCACAGCCACTATATTCACACCTAGTACAAAACCCAATATGCAGTCAGCTGCCATCATTGAAATATCAACACCAAATGTTGGAACCTCTAGCCAACCCTCATCTACTAACACCCAATCATCTGCTATTCTGACCACAAGTGCCCCCTTTGAATATAGTAGTTCAGCTAGTGCCACTGAGACAAGCAGCCAACCTTCCACACCCACTATATTCATATCTAGTACAGAGCCCAATACGCAGTCAACTGCCATCACTGAAATATCAACAACGAATGTTGGAACCTCTAGTCAACCCCCATCTACTAACATCCAATCATCTGCTATTCTGACCACAAGTGCCCCCTTTGAATCCAGTAGTTCAGCTAGTGCCACTGAGACAAGTAGCCAACCTTCCACACCCACTATATTTATATCTAGTACAGAACCCAATACGCAGTCAACTGCCATCACTGAAATATCAACTACGAATGTTGGAACCTCTAGCCAACTCCCATCTACTAACATCCCATCATCTGCAATTCTGACCACAAGTGCCCCCTTTGAATCCAGTAGTTCAGCTAGAGTCACTGAGACAAGTAGCCAACCTTCCACACCCACTATATTTATATCTAGTACAGAACCCAATACGCAGTCAACTGCCATCACTGAAATATCAACTACGAATGTTGGAACCTCTAGCCAACTCCCATCTACTAACATCCCATCATCTGCAATTCTGACCACAAGTGCCCCCTTTGAATCCAGTAGTTCAGCTAGAGTCACTGAGACAAGTAGCCAACCTTCCACACCCACTATATTCATATCTAGTACAGAACCCAATACACAGTCAACTGCCATCACTGAAATATCAACAACGAATGTTGGAACCTCTAGTCAACCCCCATCTACTAACATTCAATCATCTGCTATTCTGACCACAAGTGCCCCCTTTGAATCCAGTAGTTCAGCTAGTGCCACTGAGACAAGTAGCCAACCTTCCACACCCACTATATTCATATCTAGTACAGAACCCAATACGCAGTCAACTGCCATCACTGAAATATCAACTACGAATTTTGGAACCTCTAGCCAACCCCCATCTACTAACATCCCATCATCTGCTATTCTGACCACAAGTGCCCCCTTTGAATCCAGTAGTTCAGCTAGAGTCACTGAGACAAGTAGCCAACCTTCCACACCCACTATATTCATATCTAATACAGAACCCAATACACAGTCAACTGCCATCCCTGAAATATCAACAATGAATGTTGGAACCTCTAGCCAACCCCCATCTACTAACATCCCATCATCTGCAATTCTGACCACAAGTATCCCCTTTGAATCCAGTAGTTCAGCTAGTGCCACTGAGACAAGTAGCCAACCTTCCACACCCACTATATTCATATCTAGTACAGAACCCAATACGCAGTCAACTGCCTTCACTGAAATATCAACACCGAATGTTGGAACCTCTAGCCAACCCCCATCTACTAACATCCCATCATCTGCTATTCTGACCACAAGTGCCCTCTTTGAATCCAGTAGTTCAGCTAGTGCCACTGAGACAAGTAGCCAACCTTCCACACCCACTATATTCATATCTAGTACAGAACCCAATATGCAGTCAACTGCCATCACTGGAATATCAACACCGAATGTTGGAACCTCTAGCCAACCCCCATCTACTAACACCCAATCATCTGCTATTCTGACCACAAGTGCCCCCTTTGAATATAGTAGTTCAGCTAGTGCCACTGAGACAAGCAGCCAACCTTCCACACCCACTATATTCATATCTAGTACAGAGCCCAATACGCAGTCAACTGCCATCACTGAAATATCAACAACGAATGTTGGAACCTCTAGCCAACCCCCATCTACTAACATCCAATCATCTGCTATTCTGACCACAAGTGCCCCCTTTGAATCCAGTAGTTCAGCTAGTGCCACTGAGACAAGTAGCCAACCTTCCACACCCACTATATTCATATCTAGTACAGAACCCAATACGCAGTCAACTGCCATCACTGAAATATCAACTACGAATGTTGGAACCTCTAGCCAACCCTCATCTACTAACATCCAATCATCTGCTATTCTGACCACAAGTGCCCCCTTTGAATCCAGTAGTTCAGCTAGTGCCACTGAGACAAGCAGCCAACCTTCCACACCCACTATATTCATATCCAGTACAGAACCCAATACGCAGTCAACTGCCTTCCCTGAAATATCAACAACGAATGTTGGAACCTCTAGCCAACCCCCATCTACTAACATCCCATCATCTGCAATTCTGACCACAAGTATCCCCTTTGAAATCAGTAACTCAGCTAGTGTCACTGAGACGAGCAGCCAACCTTCCCCAGGCACTGTGTACATGTCTAGTACAAAACTGAATACGCAGTCAGCTTCCATCACTAAATTATCAACACCATTTTTTGAAACCACTAGCCAACCACCATCTGCGAACACCCCATCATCTGCATTTCTGACCACAAGTGCCCCCACTGAATCCAGTAGCTCAGCTAGTGCCACTGAGACAAGCAGCCAACCTTCCACGGCCACTATATTCACATCTAGTGCAGAACCCAATATGCAGTCAACTGTAATCACAGAACCTAATACACAGCCTGCTACCATCACTGAAATATCAACACCAAATGTTGGAACCTCTAGCCAACCCCCATCTACTAACACCCAAACATCTGCTATTCTGACCACAAGTGCCCCCTTTGAATTCAGTAGTTCAGCTAGTGCCACTGAGACAAGCAGCCAACCTTCCACACCCACTATATTCATATCTAGTACAGAGCCCAATACGCAGTCAACTGCCATCACTGAAATATCAACAACGAATGTTGGAACCTCTAACCAACCACCATCTACTAACATCCCATCATCTGCTATTCTGACCACAAGTGCCCCCTTTGAATTTAGTAGTTCAGCTAGTGCCTCTGAGACAAGCAGCCAACCTTCCACGGCCACTATATTCACATCTAGTACAAAACCCAATACGCAATCGGCTGCTATCACTGAAATAACAGCACCAAATGTTGGAACCACTAGCCAACCACCAACTACTAACACCCAATCATCTGCAATTCTGACCACAAGTGTCCCCTTTGAATTCAGTAGCTCAGCTAGTGTCACTGAGACAAGCAGCCAACCTTCCCCAGGCACTGTATACATGTCTAGTACAAAACCTAATACGCAGTCAGCCACCATCATTGAAATTTCAGTTCAACCAAATGTTGGAACCAGTAGCCCAACAGTTTCTACTGTCACAGAAACAACTTTGACTGTTGATATATCAACAGGTAGAAAAACTGCATCTAATATTGAGACTAGTACCCAACCACTATCAAGCAACACAGAAACATCTTCTACTCTAGGAACAACAACTGAAAGGGGATTTAGCAGCTCAACTAGCCACCAGCCTATTACAGGTATTACATTACCTGTTTCAAGTATAGGGACGGGAAGTCAGCCGTCTGCAACTAGTGAAATGTCAATATCAACAGTGACCTCTGCAACAAGTAGCCAACCACCATTGACTAGTACTCAATCTTCTTCAAGAATGACTACAAGCGGTCCTTATGTTTTCAGCAGCTCAGCTAGTTCTACAGAGACAATCAGCCAGCAAACCACATCTAGTACAAAACCAGCTGCCATTTTTGAAACATCCTTGTCATCCAATACTGGAACCAGCAGCCCCACATTTTCCAGCAACACAGAAACGACTCTCGGAACCAGTGGCCAAGCTGCATTCAGCAGTTTAACATCTGGAATCAGCAACCAGCAATCCACAGGTAATATATTGACTTCTAACGTTATAGGGTCAAGTAGCCAGGAGGTGTCAACAACAGGTAGTGAAGCCACATATAATACGCAGACTAGCACCCACCTACTTTCAAGCAACACAGAAACCTCTCCTATTGTAGAAACAAGTACTCAAAGTATAGTTAGCGGCTCACATATCACAGGTGGAACCAGCAAGCAGCCATTTACGAGTAATACAATAGCTGTTTCCAGTATAGGGACAGAAATCCAGGCATCCAGTGGGACATCCGCAGTGAATGCAGAGACCAGTAGCCAACCACCATCTACTGGCACTCTAGCATCTTCAAGTCTGACCACAAGTGGTCCATATATTTTCAGCAGCTTGGCTAGTTCTCCTGAGACAATCAGCCAGAAAACTACAGTCATTGTCTCCACATCCAGCACACAGTCAAATACTGAATCAGTTGCCATCACAGAAACATCATCCCCAAATACTGTAGCCAGTAGCCCAACATTTTTCACCAACAAAGAAACAACTTCTGGGACTAGAAACCAGCAATCTACTTCTAATTTAACGACTTCTACCATTATAGGGCCGAGCAGTCATGGCTTATCAACAATTAGTGGAACTGCATCTAATACTGAGGCCAGTACCCAACCAGTAACAAGCAATACTGTAACATCTTCTACTAAAGGAACTAGTTCTGAAAGGAGCTCACTTAATACGGGTAGAACTAGCAACCAGCCATTCACAAATATTACAACACCTGTTCTGACCACAAGTGGTCCAAATGTTTTCAGCAGTTCAACTGGTGCTGCTAGAACAAGCAGCCAAACTCCCACAGCAAATGTTTTCACATCAAGTATGGGGCCAAGTACTCAGTCAACTGTATTTACTGAAACAACAGCAGTGATTACTGGGACCAATGGCCAAACATTGTCCACCAACACATCTTCTACTCTTGGAACAAGTAGCACACCTAATACAGAAAGAACCAGTAACCATATGTTTACAAGTAGTGCAATAACTGTTTCAAGTATAGGGACAGAAAGTCAGTCATCTGTAACCAGTGGAACATCAATATCTGGAATCACGGAAAAGTCAACACCGATTACTGGGGCCAATGCCCAAACATCATCCACCAACACTGAAACATCTTCTGCTCTTGGAACACATAGCTCACCTAATACAGGAGGAACCAGCAACCATCTGTTTACAAGTAATGCAATAACTGTTTCAAGTATAGGGACAGAAAGTAAGTCGTCTGTAACCAGTGGAACATCAATATCGAATGGCGAAACTAGTAGTCAACCATTATCTACGAGCACTCTAGCATCTTCAAGTTTGACCACAAATCCTAATGTTTTCAGCAGTTTAGTTAGTGCCACCGGAACAAGCCGCCAAACTTCCACAGCTAATGTAGCCTCATCTAATACGGGGCCAAGCACTCAGTCAGCTGTAATTACTGAAACGTCAACAGTGATTCCTGGGACCGCTACGCAAACATCACCTACCAACACTAAAGCATCTTCTACTCTTGGAACAAGTGTCCAAAGTACATTTCGTAGCACACCTAGTACAGGTGGAACCAGCAACCATGAATTTACAAGTAATGCAATAATTGTTTCAAATACAGGAACTAGAAATCCATCATCTATAACCAGTGGAACATCATTATTGACAGAGAATACTGAAACTAGCAGCCGCCCACCTTCTTCTAGCACCCTAACATCTTTAGGGTTGCCCACAAGTAGCCCAGCTGTATATAGCAGTTCAGCTAGTTCATCTGGGACTAGTTATCAACCATCCACTGGCCTCAGTTCAAGCAGCAAAGCAACATTAAACACTTCAGCGTTTTCTCCTGAAACTAGTAATAGGGTCACCTCTACAAGTTCAGGTTCAAGCACTCACATCAGCACTGTTATATTGACTTCAAATATAGGAAGCAGCACTACATCTCCATCAGCAACCAGTAGTCAGACACCTTCTACCAATACTATCACAGTTTTGTCAGCTTCAGTTACTGAAGTAAGCAACACACCTCCAACAGAAATAATATCTTCACCTGAAACTCCAACAACAGCTGCCACAGGTACATCAACTGACATAACATCAAGTAGTCCAATTGGATCTTCCAATAACATATTTGTTTCATTAAGCTCATTGGTGACCAGTATTCCTTCAAATGATCATACAACCAGTACCAAAAGCAGCAGCCAATCACATTCAAATAGCCAACTTTCATCACTTACTGGCACTCAAACATTTACCACCATGATAACACCTTTCAATATAACATCAAGCAGTCCAAATATTATCAGTACTGTAGTTGCACTAACTAATGGTCCGTCAGAATCAGCAATTACTTCTCCTAGTACAGAACACACATCAACCATTTCACTATTACCCTTGGTGACTTCAGCTAAGGGTCCAGTGGTTTCAACAAATAACAATGCTGGGTCATCTACTGTCATGTCTAGTAGCATACGTACTAATGGTCCAACTACATCCTCACAAGCTGGTACAGATAATATTTCAAAAGTATCCAGCAAGACAGAAACATCTACAACTAATGCAACCACATCCTATTTAAACACACCGACTAACCATCTGACAACAGTGCCCCTTTCAGTCAGTGTAACCACTAGCCAGACGTCTACTAGTCAAATCACTTCAAATACTGAAGGCAGCAATCCATCTTCATTAGGCACTACATTGATATATGCCACATCCAACTCGACTGTAACTTCATCTTCATCATTAATTCCAGATAGTAATTCAACAGTGTCTGTTATGACTATGGTCGTGACTACACCTAATGCAACAGCATTCTATTTAACCACTTTGAACAGTAATAAACCACCAACATTCAACACAGAGACCTATCTAACCAATACAGCCAATAGCGAAAGGCCTACTAGTAACATATTATCTACATTAACAACAATCAAAGCAAATTCCACCATGACAGTAACCTCCCCAACTAACACAAGCACTGTCCTTAAACCATCTACTGGTGTACTACCTACTTTAACCAGGACTGAACAAATGTCATTAACCACTATTTTGTTAACCACTGTTAAAACGTCCACAACCAACCTTTTAACTTCTGCTAATTTTACAGGTACTAGCCCAACTTCCATCACTCCTGGGACAACATCCACTTCAGTGACCAGTAGCAGAGTGCCTTCCACCAGTAATTCTGCTGCCTCTTCTGCTAATAATAGCTCTGCTACTTCTTCTACATCTTTAACCACTACCACAACAAGTACAGTCAAGCCATTGACATCATTTTCCAGTTTCAGTGCAAGCAGTACAACTTTGACTTCCAAAATTTTAACGTATATCTCGACTTTGTCTGCTAGCGCTACTACAACCACAACATCAGCAACCATCTCAAGTTCTTCATCAACAGTTGCTGTTAGCAGTGGATTAACAGTGACACCAGTATCAAATCCAAGCGGAACTATAAGCCAGCTGACATCACTAGGAGGAACCGCCACTGTAAAGACCACTAATGCAACTGCTAATTCAAGTAATGCTGTAGCCAGCACAGGTATGTTTAATGGAAATATTGCTCACTTCCCTGTCACCTCAGTCCACCTCACCCCTGCTGACTTCTTTCCACCTCATCTTTACGCATCTCACATCTGCCTACCTCTAGCACATCTTCCTGCCTCACCTCTGCTCACCTCACCTTTTCCTGCTTCAGCCCTGTCCACTTCTTACCTCCTATCTACCAACATCTGCTCATCTCTGCAAATACATAAAAGCATAAACAATGCATTAAAGTGGACCAAAACCCACACCCCAATGGCAATGGAATCTATAGGATTCCAGGGCTGCTAGATTCCCTCCCCCCCGGGGCATCCAGAATCAGGATGCTCTGCTGTATGAAATCCCCCAGGTCGCGTGGAAACTCACCTTCTTTCCCGGTCAAGCGATGCAGCCCCCTAATCCTTTAGCAGGCATTTGTGAATAGCCGGTGCGTACACAGCGGATCCAAGTGCACTGATTGGACGAGAGGCTATGCATGCGCCATAGGACCGGGAAAGAATAGGTTAGATCGAGCAACCTTGGGGGTTTCACACAGGAGGGCATCCCCAATCAGGGTACCCCAGGGACAAGAATCAAACCCCAGGATGGTCAAAATCCTGGGTTTTGGCCCACTTTAAGTTTACAGCCTCCCCGCATTAAATATTTCCTTTTTATTGTTGTCCCTTGAAATAGAACAATAAGAACAGGGCAAAAATGGTTGTGCATCTAACTCAACAATAAGAACAGGGCAAAAATGGTTGTGCATCTAACTCTAAGGCCTAAAGAAACCGATACAGCCAATAGTGAGGGGCCTACTAGTAACACTTCAGCTACAGAACATTAACGGCTGTAAGAACAACCAAAGCAAATAACACCATGACAGTAACCTCTCCAACTAATACCGTACAAGCACTGTCCTTAAAGTGGACCAAAACCCAGGATTTTGACTATCCTGGGTTTTGGTCCTTCGATGGGAGGGTGCCCAGCTGTGTGAAACCCCCCAGATTGCTGGAGTCAACTCACCGTTTACCGGTCCTAGGGTGCATGTGGGGGCACTCATCCAGTCAGCATGCCTGGAGCCGCTGACCTCACGTTGTGTAAGGCTTTGCCTAAGGACAGCGGCTCTGAGCGCGCTGACAGCTACATCTTCCGCTACCCATTCACAAATGGCAGACGCAGGCACACGCCCTTTTAGAGCGATAGCGGGGATGCAGCTCGCTCATGCACCGTTGGACCGGGAAACAAGGTAAGTGTATAGGGCGACCTGGGGGTTTCACACAGCGCGGCATCCCTATTTTGGATGACCGGGGGAAAGAAATTGATTGGCCCATTGATTGGTCCACCTGCTGGTGAACTGGCTACTTTAACCAGGACAGGAAAAACGTCTTTAACAATAATTTTGTTAAGCACCATTAAAACTAACCTTTTAACTGCTGTTGATTTTACAGGTACTGGGCCAACCTCCGTCACTTCTGGGACAACATCTACTCCAGTGACCAGTATCAGAGTGCCTTCCACCAGTAGTTTCACAGCCTTTTCTTCTACATCTTTAACCAGTACCACAACATCAGCCAAACCCTCGACATCCTTGTCCACTTCAATGCACACCGAAACAAACAGCACAAGTTTGGCTAACAAAACTTCAACGTATATGCCTGCTGTGTCTGCTAGCACTCCTACAACCACAACATCAGCAACCATCTCAAGCTCTACATCAACAGTTGCTGTTAGCAGTGGATCAACTGTGACACAGGCATCAAATTCAAGTGGAACTATAAGCCAGCTGACATCACCGGCACCAGGAAGAACCTCCACAGTAAAGACCACAATTACAACTGCTAATTCAAGCCCTGCAGTGAGCACAGGTGTGTTAAATGGACATATTAAAATAAGGAAATGAGACACTCCAAATTCAAAATGTTTGGAAGTTGAAAAGCTGAGCTTGCACTGTCTGCAGTGCACACCACTGGCCATTGGAGGCAGTGCAGAGTTAATTGTGGAAGCAGGAAGTGAGGCACATGAACTTCCTGCTTCCACAATTGTATCCAGCTCACCAGTGTCCTAAAACATAACTTTTACTGATTCAGGTAAAATCATATATACCCAGTGAAAGATATATGTGAAAAGGCTACTTGCCCCTAGGTAGGTTACGCGTTTGGGGATTATGAGCCCCTTAGTCTTACATGTTGCGATTAGGTTGCAGGGGACATTGTATTTTGAGTGTGTCTAGGTATTACTGCGAACAGGACATCTAAGCAATGAGCGTAGCGTGTAGGAAATGGCTGCCAGCATTGTGTCTGTAAGTCATAGCTCAAAGCAAAACATTTTATAGCCCAAATCCAGGCAAATGTTATAGGTGGGAAAGGGCTTGAAAACAATACTGGGGCCTGTGATATTTGAGATCTAACCTTTGGTCTGGGCACTTTATGGTCTGTATTCTTTGGCTAACTGTCTCATTTCACCTATCCCCACGTCACCCCATCTCTTCCCATCTCACCTTATCCCACTTCCTCTTCCGATCTCACTTCTGCCGGCCTAACCTCTGGCCGACACACCTCTACATCTGCTCCCTTCACCTCTGCTCACCTCAGCTCACCTCACATCTTCTCTCCTCAATTCTTCCTGCCTCACCTCTTCCCATCTCAACTTCACCCCTGCCCACTCCTTCCTGCCTCCTATCTGCTCAGTCCACCTTGCCTTACTCTTGCTGACACATCTGCTTCACCTCTGCTTACTTCACCTCTTGCTACCTCTGCTCATCTCAACTTTTCCTGCGTCACCCCTGCCCACTTCTTTCCATCTCATATATGGTTAAATTTTATTGTGGCCCCTTAAAGTGGAACAATAAAAATGCTTACACCGATAAATTGTTGTGCATCCTGCTCTAGAGTCCTCTGCATCAGAGAAACCAGAGATGACACATTAAAACAAATACCACAGAAACAGTAAAGCATTTAAGTGAAGTTCATTTGCCATTGGAGTCACAGAACACAACCATTTCTACAAATGCAGTTATGACTACACCTAAGCAAAACATTCTATTTATCCACTTTAAGCACAAATAAATCATCAGCATCCAACACAGGGACCTACTAACTAATACTAATCGTGAGGCCTACTGAGGCCTGATGACAAAAAAGCAAATTCTACCATGACAGTAACCCCTCCAATTACATGCACTTTCCTTAAAGTGTAAAAAAAAAACAACAGGGCCAACCAATGGCCTTCTCCTGTGGTGCCCTCCCAGGACGCCCCATTGTTTGAACCCCCCAGATCCCCCCAAAACTCACATAGAAACATAGAAGGTTGATGGCAGTAGGAGACCACATGGTCCATGTGTATACATGTATACATGTGCCCTTATGTGTATACTGTATGGTCTCTTTATCTTAGGATAGGCTTATCCCAGACATGTTTACATTCAGTGACTGTTGATCTTTCAACTACCTCTGCTGGTTTGTTCCAAGCATCTACTACTCTTTCTGTAAAATAATATTTTCTAACATTGCTCCTGATCTTCCCCCTGACTAGCTTCAGGTTGTGCCCCCTTGTTCTATCATTAAGTTTCTTCTTAAAAACACTTCCCTCCTGAACCATATTCAGTCCTTTCACATATATAAAGGTCTCCATCATGTCCCCTCTCTCCCTTCTTTCCTCCAGACTGTACAAATTAAGTTCTTTAAGTCTCTCCTGATGTTTATGTTTAAGTCCTTCTAACATTTTTGTTGCCGGCCTTTGGACACGTTCTATTTGAATAATGTCTTTTTGCAGGTAAGGTCTCCAGAACTGCACACAGTATTCTAGCTGTGGCCTCACCAGGGCTCTATACATCAGCATCACAACCTCCCTCTTCCTACTGGTGATGCCTCGAGCTATGCAGCCGAGCATCCTGCTTGCTTTTCCCACTGCCTGGCTACACTGTCCACTCATCCTGCAGCTTTCAGTAATCAGTATCCCTAAATCTCTCTCCTCTGAGGTCCAAGGTAACACTGTACTGCCCATACGGTGCTCAGAGCAGGGATTCCTTGTACCTGAATGCAGAATTTTACATTTAGAGACATTAAACTCTAGTTTCCACCTCCCTCCTGGCTTCCTTGACAATGTAAATATCGGCAGCCGCATTGCCAGCATCTCTGGGCTGTGGCGTTGCCCTGTCCCAGCCATGCAAATGGTCTGAGGTTTGAAGCATGCCTGTAAGAACAGAGCCGTTTGCCAAGCATTAATGTGCTTTGCAAATGGCTCTGATCGTATGAGAGCCTGCACTTGCACTCGTGAGTGAGTTTCTCTGAGCGATGTGGGGGGGGGGGGGGGGGGTTCCACAAAGCAGGGATTGGGATGCCCCTAGGGCAACAAAACCCGGGATAGTCAAAATGCCGGGTTTTGCTCCGCTTTAAACCATCTACTTTTGAACTACTTTAACCAGGACTGGACAAATGTCATAATAACTATTTTTTTTTAACCACCATTAAAATGTCCACTACTAACCTTTTATATTCTGCTAATTTTACTTCTAGGTACTAGACCAACCTCTGTCACTCCTGGGACACCATCCACACCAGTGACCAGTGTCAGAGTATCTTCCACCAGTAGTTCCACGGCCTCATCTTCTACGTCTTTAACCACTACCACAACAACAACAGCCAAACCCTTGACATCCGTTTCTACTTTAAAGCAAACAGAAACAAGCAGCACAAGTGCGACTACTAGAACTTCTACAACCACAACAGCAACAACTAGCTCAAGCACTACATCAACAGTTGCTGTTAGCAGTAGGTTAACAGTGACTCCAGTATCGAATTCAAGTGGAACTAAGAGCCAGCTGACATCACCAGGAGGAACTTCCACAGTAAACACCACTATTACAACTGCTAATTCAAGTCCTGTAGCCAGCACAGGTATGTTGAATGGAAATATTAAATTAAGGAAATATGTTTCAGCCCAAAATTGTATTAGCTTTGTTGTGTGACTTCAAATGAACTTACCTGCAAGGCTTAATTTCTTCTGTGGAATGTGTTCTAATGTATTATCTCTTATTAACTTGGATGCAGAGGTCTTGCCTCTAGAGTATGCATACACAGTTATCCCAATGCATGTGACAAGGGTGAACCTACTGTACAGTAAACAGTAATGTAATTTCTCAAACCAGGTTTAAAACTGGATTGGACGAGTTTCACTTGATGAGGTTTTTCATGTTAGGTTATTATTTTCCTGTCTGCATCATTATACATGCTATATATAGTGCTTCATTCATACAGCACCAAAGTTAGAGGGGCGGAGTGGGCAAATGCCATGGACCTTCTGTCATCAAGGGGTCCCTCTGCCTACCTTCAATGCAAAATATGCTCAATGAAGCCTCTAAGAAAAGATGTCTCATTATACTGTATTTGTGATGCTGTGCACTGTCCTGCCTATGTGCCCTGAGCCCTGAACTCCCGTCCCATCTGATCCTCCCCCCTTCCCATGCCAAGTGCTGTGCTTAATGTAAATATACAGTCTAAGTCCAGTGGATGTTCAGTCCAGTCTCTTCCTCTGCCTCAGGCACCTCCCACTGATCCAGACCACCAATACAATCCTTAGGGCTTGTGTCAGGTTGACACCCTCTCTGTTAGTAGTAGGCTAGAATCAATCTCAGCTCACTTCAATGCAATGCACACAGTGTGCGACTCCCATCCCAGAGGACAACACAGGAGGTGAAACTTTATACGCAATACAGCTTTGTAAAAGAAAAAAAGGGTTTTAAAAATAAAGGTAAAAAAATGAACATTCCGATGTGCAGCCCAACACTATGGGAAAAAACTTTTTGTAAATGGTGCCAAATTAAAGGGTCAACACCAATGCAAAATCTGTACTCCTTTTTTAGGGTGTGAAAATTCCCTCCCCTTGTACTATCTACCTAGGTGTCAATTCAGAACCAGGTGTAGAAAATGCACTTCTACTTTTTACTCCAATTTGCACCTTTTGCACTCGGTGCTGAATTTACCTCTATTTGTTTATTGCCTCTAAAGTTCCTGAGACATTTACGAACTTTGCTTAAAAGGTTTCCGAACCCAGAAAAACAGACATGCACCTTGGTTCCTGTGCAGCAGCTGAAGCCCTGTCTGCTATTCATAAATAGGCAGGAGCCCCACAACTAACAGCGAGCAGCGCCCCCCGCAGCTTCCGCCAGATCGCACGCGTCGTTCATTCATTGCAATGGAAGGGCAGGCCATGAATGAATGGCGCTGTGTGACTTTCACGGGGGACGGGATGGAGCGCAAGGTACCAGGAGCGCCGCTCTCTGCGCTGGAATGAAGTTGTTTTTTTTTTCTGGGTTTAGTAAACCTTTAAAGTAACCTTTTACAATGTACATCTTTAACTATTTTTTTATCACTTACAGTGCAATCCTCCATCGGAGTTCCTTACTGGGGTATCATCCTCATTGCTCTTGCTGTTCTGCTTGGTTTTACCATCATCATTAGCTCTGTCTTTGCGGTAAGTGATTTCTGATGAAGCACCACACGTTATATATAATATCAGTGGGGGGGGGGTTGTTGTTCCCAAGGGTGTCCATAAGACCATAAGTCTTATATAATATCAGTAGAGGTCCTTTGTTGTTCCTTAGGGTGTCCATAAGACCATAAGTCTTTTATAATATCAGTGGGGGCTCTTTGTTGTTCCTTAGGGTGTCTAAGGTGTTAAGTAGGTGAAGGTCTTTATATGCATGCTAACTCCAACAAGATACAAGAGTGTGGCCTATGGGAAGGCACCTTGACTCATCCTTCTGTTTCTTTTTATTTCTTATCCATCACTTCCACCTTGTGACCGACACTTATTTTGACTGCTAAATTTACCTCCACCTCTACCGCCAGGCATGTTGTATGTCATGGGGGTGCCCAGCAGCCTGCATCCACTGTCCTTTATGTTAATGACCAAGAGGTCACTATGGGCTTTTGTCTTAAAGGTGAATAAATTACCCACATTGTGAAAACAAAGGGAACATGGGAGTTAAAAGTTGAGTTTATTTTTATCTTGATTTGTTGTTATGTATAAGCCCAAGACTTAACCAAGCACTCCATGTGAAAAGTTAGTAATCAAAGTAGTAAAAAAGTGCTTCAAAATTTTTATACTTAGGGATAGATTTATTTAGCACTTATGCCAGACAATGCCACGTCGGTCCAAATTAGAGCAATGAAAAATATTTTATATATCATTTTTTTTTCACACTTGCTGCACTGCAAAAATCATATTTTGCACTACTCTACTACTACTTTACTCTACTTCTCTACTCTACCACTACTGTCAGAAGTGCTCGATAAATCAGGCCCTTAGTATATAACCCTCTAAAAACCCTACTCCTTGGTAAAGAAGGACCCAGTTACTCTTAAAATATTACCAACATTCAAAATACTAATTTAATTATAAGCACAAATATAAATTATTTCCAGAGATTTTTGAAATGTATTTTGTATTTTATTTACTTTCTCAAGATTGTGTCATATGAAATCATTTGAATTCATAATACACATTGTGCTATTTGACTTTTTTTTTCTTTTCTAGGTACTTTACTGCATGCGACGAGTTGCAGGCACCACCAGCTATGAAGTCACTAATGCCTTTGCATAGAATTGTCCAAAAAACCTAATGCACGCATGTTGTTTGGTCTTGCCAACAATACAGTGTTCATAGACTACTGGACTGTACTGGGCTTCCTGTATAAGGTGTATTCCTATGACTGAAAATCAGTAATGTACAAGTTACTGAATATAAGAGAGGTCTACAAGCAGCTGTGAGTGCCACAGACTAAACTTCACACCAACTCGGATGAGACTTTATAACGTTCAGGCCTGTTGGTCAAACAAACTCCCCCTCAACACATCCAACCATCTTTGCACTAGACTTGGTTTTGGAAAAGTACTTTGCACTTAAAACGGACCAGCAGTCATGAATGAATTAAATCAGACCAACACAACAAACAGTGCTCATATGCATCCCTTTCCAGGGCAATTTAGATTGCTGCACATAAAAATTAATTTACGTTTTTCTAGCGCCTGCTCGGGTAAATTTAAAAAACAAGATGGCCACTCGGGCTTGCAGGCCACCTGCAAACAGGAAGTCATACTGGACTTCCTGTTACTGTGCATTTCAGTTATATTAGTTGGGAGAGGAAGCTCCAAAATGGCCGCTACCTTTCTTTTCTAACTGTGCCAGGCTGTCTTTAGTTTAAGTAATTAACATCCAAAAAATAATGTAATTTTTTAGAAAATCAACTGAACTTTCCAGCTTATACCAACCCTTAAATGAGATTTTAAAAATAAAGGAGCTGGGCAGGAGCTGAATCCAATCAAAAGGAAAACCAGTGTGAAGGCTGATCCTGGTGATCACTGTATTTTGATATATTGATGTATTGTATATGCATTAAATATTGTTTCTGCTTGCAACTATGCCTCCGATGGTCTAAAATGGTATTGCTGGCAACGCCATAGCCAATTAGCAAGCTACTTGTATAGGATTATTTGTTAAATTATATATATTTATACTTTATTGGTCAGAGATGTGTCTTATTAAATGCTCCATGTTATTTGGGATGCTACCCAAAATGTACAATGTTATTTATATTAAATTAAGATTTACTATAAGTACCACTTTGAGTTATTGGGGGAGGGGGCGTACTTTTCCTTACCCAATAACATTATTCAGCTGTTATCTCCAGCAAGGAAAATTTCAATGTGTCAACTAAAAAAAAAGGCTATTAGACTGTGGTGCCTGTATAGAAGGTAAGGCTTCAGCACTGGAAAAAGGTACTTAACAGAGAAGAACATGCCTTGGCACACCCCCTTTATTGCAGTGACAGAGCTAGGTGTGTGGGGGCAACAAGGCTCCATGGACACCGCCATGAGAGGCTACCAGTGCTGGAAGACAGAATCACGGGCTCTGTGCCATCACTAAGTATAAAGATGGCCGAACTGCATGGCGGAGCTACAGGAAAAACTGGACTTGCACGGAGAAGCTGCGGCAGACAGAAGGTAAGTATAGACTCTTTTTGTTTCTGTCAATCCTGTTTACTTCCTGTGTCAGGCATTGCAATTAAGGGCCATAGGGCAGCATGAAGATACCGAATATAAGGCTCAGCGGACATTGGACAACCCATAATATAACACTCAATGTCTAACACATCAATGACTTTGATACACAAGGACCTTAGATTGATTGAAAAAGTCAAATGGGAAGCAAAAGCTTAATAATTACACCATCCGTTAGGTGTTAGTGTTTTTAATTGTCCTTTGGGTTAATGTTTTTATATGGTGTAATCATTAATAAAATTTGTGATAGTTTACGGGGAGGCCGATTCAGTAATAGCGCCAGGTAGCGACAGATGAGCGACTGTAGCAGTATTTTCACAGCGCCCGCTAGTAGTCGGTCATTGTTCGGTTGTTGACAGCGACTCAGTCGGTGTGCAGTAATGTTGAATATTGGGTGAGGAGTCGCTATTTGACAGGTTCCGCGCTGTATGGGAGCGCATGATAGCGAAAGGCCATAGCGACCGGCTCCCACCATATTCATTAACAAATCACGCTCAAAAAATTCTCGCACTGTGAAATGCTTGTTTAAACCCCAGAGCGCTGGCGGTGATGGGTTAAAAGTAGTTTTTTTAACCCCCAAACAACCATATTTTTGGAAACCAAAAAAAACAAGATTCTAAAAACATTTTGTAATATGAATACATTAATATCAGACCTTTAATATCAATTCTGCACAATTTTTTTTTTTTAATTTTTTACCTTAAAAAAAATATCTAACATTGCAGAAGTGGTCACAGAATTTTTCACATTAAAAAAAAAAAAAAAAAACATTAATAACAATTAATTATTAATATTTAAAGATTGTTCCATTAAAATGCATTCGAGAGCGGCAGGTAGCGAGAGGTCATACCTGTCGCTGTTCAAGGTCGGACGCTGGCGCTGTGGGCTGAGGCTGGGATAATGATGAATGAGTGGCTATCTGGCTCTATCTCAGTCGCTAAGCAGGATTGCCTTGATAAATGTGTGATTGTGGTGGGGAGCCGGCGCTCTCGTGGCGGTGACCGTCATTACCGATCGCTCACCAGCCGCTACCTGGCGCTATCCCTTGTTAAATAAGGGCCTAAGTGCTGTGGTGTAATTTGTGGGCAGCTTTTGCTTCACATTTGCCTTTGTTGACTAGTGGAGTAACTAGTTATTTTGTGTGTGTGCCTCCTCTATTTTGAATACTTAGATTGATAGAACATTAAAAATAGCTAATATTAGCATTAATAAACTTCAAATGAAAGTTACAATAATTATATAATATTAGTAAGAGATTCTTTTTTCTAAGCTGGAGTCAGAATTTATACATTTTATTGACTCATGCCGCTCTGTGTGAAACTCCCCAGGTCGCCCATAAACTCACCTTCTTTTCCGGTCCAATGGCACATGCGTGAGCCCCATCACCGCTATCCCTCGAGCAAGACGCATGCCCGCGTCAGGTATTTGTGAATGGCCGGCACGGACATGCTCCCTGTTAGAGGGTAGCAGGGGATGCGGCTGCCAGCGCACTCGGATCTGCTCGCCTTAGACGAAGACTTCAACGAGCTGACGTGAGCGAATCTGAGCCCACTGATTGGACGAGCAGTCATGCATGCGCCATAGGACCGGAAAGAGGTTTGCTTATGGGATGCAAGATGGCAGTGCCATTGAAAGGTCGCCTGGAAACCAAGGGACCTAGAAGATGGATCCCTTGGCTAGGTGAGTAAAGAATGCCCTGAGGTAAAACCGTAGGGGGGGGAGCAGATTGGTGAGGCTGGGGGGAGGTTTTAACCTATATTCCTCTTTAAAGTGGACCAAATCCCAGCTCCCTTTCCCCCGGGGCATCCAAAATCGGGATGCCCCACTGTGTGAAACCCCCCCAGGTCACCTGCTACACTTACCTTAATCCCGGTCCAACGACGCATGCGTAGGCCGCGGCCGCATCGCCGCTACCCCTCTAGCAGGGCACGTGCTCACTCTGGCCATTTGTGAATGGCCGGCACGGGCACGCTCCCTGTTAGACCGAAGCGCGAGATGCAGCCGCCAGCGCACTCAGAGCCGTTGAGCTAAGATGTCGGGTTAGACGTCCATAGCTCAGCGCTTCCGAGTGTGCTGACTGGACGAGCGGCCGTGCATGCGCCGTAGGACTGGCATGAGGTGAGTTAATGCGTGTGATCTGGGGGGTTTCACGTAGCGGGGCACCCCAATCACCCCAATCGGGGTGCCTCGGGGGAAAGGACCAAAACCCAGGATTAGGGATGAGCGAATCGATCCGGACGAACCCGGATTCGATCCGAATTTCATGAAAAATTCGATTCGGATCGAATCCGAATTTCCCCGCGATTCGATCGCTCGAAGTTTTCCTTTAACATCCATTTATTTACATACAGGCATTCTAAGATGGCGGACAGGACATGTCCAGACATCTACCCCGCGCCAGTGCAAGCTGGGGCAGTCACATGCAGCCTATCAGCAGCCAGCAAGCCCGGTGACGTCACAGCGCTATTTAAGGCCGGCGGCCATCTTGGTTTTCCTCATTTCTCTATTGCATTTGTGAGAGACAGGACGCTGTAGTGAGGGAGAGGCAGTTAGACAGGCAGGGACAGACAGGGACAGGCTGGAGACAGGCAGGAGACAGGCAGGAGACAGGCAGGAGACAGACAGAAAGTCAGCGAAAAACAGGGAAAGTTAGGAAAAATCGGAGGCAGTCACAGGGAGATTTTTTTTTTCATCCAGCCTGAGTGTTTGTTACTGGCTGGCTGACTGGCTTTATTAGCGTTTTCAGGCTGCTTATACTAACTAACTGTGCATATATACTGAACTGATCTTAAGTCTGCTGTGAGGCATCCCATTCTGTGACTACACCAGCCTCTATTTAAGACCATATAACCATTTGCACTTATTCTAATTGAAATTAGGCCTGATAAAGACACTTTTGCTGTGCATAGTACTACTGCCTGCCAGGTGCACTCCTGTTGGGGCATCCCATTTTGTGACTACACCAGCCTCTATTTAAGACCATAACCATTTGCACCTATTCTAATTGAAATTAGGCCTGATGAAGACACTTTTGCTGTGCATAGACTTACTACTGGTCCCAGGCGCACTCCTGTTGGGGCATCCCATTCTGTGACTACACCAGCCTCTATTTAAGACCATAACCATTTGCACCTATTATAATTGAAATTAGGCCTGATAAAGACACTTTTGCTGTGCATAGTACTGCTGCCTGCCAGGTGCACTTCTGTTTGGGCATCCCATTCTGTGACTACAACAGCCTCTATTTAAGACCATAACCATTTGCACCTATTATAATTGAAATTAGGCCTGATAAAGACACTTTTGCTGTGCATAGTACTGCTGCCTGCCAGGTGCACTCCTGTTTGGGCATCCCATTCTGTGACTACACCAGCCTCTATTTAAGACCATAACCATTTGCACCTATTCTATTTGAAATTAGGCCTGATAAAGACACTTTTGCTGTGCATAGTACTACTGCCTGCCAGGTGCACTCCTGTTTGGGCATCCCATTCTGTGACTACACCAGCCTCTATTTAAGACCATAACCATTTGCACCTATTCTAATTGAAATTAGGCCTGATAAAGACACTTTTGCTGTGCATAGTACTGCTGCCTGCCAGGTGCACTCCTGTTGGTTTTTGGGGCATCCCATTCTGTGACTACACCAGCCTCTATTTAAGACCATAACCATTTGCACCTATTATAATTGAAATTAGGCCTGATAAAGACACTTTTGCTGTGCATAGTACTACTGCCTGCCAGGTGCACTCCTGTTGGGGCATCCCATTCTGTGACTACACCAGCCTCTATTTAAGACCATAACCATTTGCACTTATTCTAATTGAAATTAGGCCTGATAAAGACACTTTTGCTGTGCATAGTACTGCTGCCTGCCAGGTGCACTCCTGTTGGGGCATCCCATTCTGTGACTACACCAGCCTCTATTTAAGATCATAACCATTTGCACCTATTCTAATTGAAATTAGGCCTGATAAAGACACTTTTGCTGTGCATAGACTTACTACTGGTCCCAGGTGCACTCCTGTTGGGGCATCCCATTCTGTGACTACACCAGCCTCTATTTAAGACCATAACCATTTGCACTTATTCTAATTGAAATTAGGCCTGATAAAGACACTTTTGCTGTGCATAGCTTTGGGGCATCCCATTCTGTAACATAACATAACCTACCTCTCTTATTTACACTAAGCAGCTCTCTTATTTAAACTAAGCAGCTCTCTTATTTAAACTAAGCAGGCCTCTTGGAGGCTGATTGTCCACTTTTGGGTGTGCATTTATATTCGGTTTCATATACAGTGGGGCATCCCAATTTGTAAGATAACCTACCCCAACCATGTAAACTAAATAGGCCTGTTGCAGCCTGAGTTTCTCTGCTTGCGTATGGCCTGCATTACAATCTGTCTCTTTCAATGACCTGGCTGCCTGGGGTATCCCAATTTGTAAGATAACCTACCCCAACCATGTAAACTAAAGGTTACGTCCTTCCAGAAGGAAAACTTATGCCGAACACTATTTTTGTTAGGGGCATTGACCTTTGGATTGATCGGCATGAAATTAAGGTTTTTTTTTCAAAGTATGGCGCTGTAAAGAAGGTCAAAATTATTTCTCATACTTGGATTATTGTTACTTTTTGTTCAGCTTGAAATATACCAGGCCACACGGGCATCCCAAGGCACATGCTATTTTAACCCTATCTGTTATACAACATAAGTGTTGATCAGCATCAGCTGCTTTATTAAGCTACTTCAGTTTGCATTTGTTTTTGACTGCTTTTAATAAACCAGGCCGAAGGGCACCCCAAAGCTGCACCTTGCACCCTATCTGGTATACAACATAAGCGTTGATCAGCATCAGCTCCATTAAGCTACTTCAGTTTGCACTTCCTTTTTGACTGCTTTCATTTAACCAGGCCACAGGGCACCCCAAAGCTGCACGTTGCACCCTATCTGTTTATACTAAATAAGCATCTACACAGCCTCAGCTTTATTAAGTTATTGCATTTTGAATTGGTTTTGGTCTGCTTTAAATACACCAGGCCGCAGGGTATCCCAAACCTGCATGTTGCACCCCATCTGTTATACTAAATAAGCGTTGATCAGCATCAGCTTTATTAAGCTATTGCATTTTGCATAGGTTTTTGTCCTGCAGTCAAAACAGTAGCCCATATGGGCATCCCAAACCAGCACATGTCACCCTATCTGTTATACTAAATAAGCTTCTACAGGCCCTTTTTTTTGTTTATTTATTTTTATTTATATAGAGCTGTAATAGCTTATATAGTGAGGTAAATTTGCCATTTTGCTTCATTATATAGAGCACCCCCTGTGTAAATCTGAGGGGCAATACTTTATATTATGAGATAAATTCATGGTTTTGCACCATTATATGGAGCAGCCCCTGTGTAAATCTGAGGGGCAATAGCTTATATTGTGAGGTAAATTTGCCATTTTGCAGCATAATATAGAGCAGCCCCTGTGTAAATCTGAGGGGCAATAGCTTATATTGTGAGGTAAATTTGCCATTTTGCACCATTATATGGAGCAGCCCCTGTGTAAATCTGAGGGGCAATAGCTTATATTGTGAGGTAAATTTGCCATTTTGCAGCATAATATAGAGCAGCCCCTGTGTAAATCTGAGGGGCAATAGCTTATATTATGAGGTAAATTCATGGTTTTGCACCATTATATGGAGCAGCCCCTGTGTAAATCTGAGGGGCAATAGCTTATATAGTGAGGTAAATTTGCCATTTTGCAGCATAATATAGAGCAGCCCCTGTGTAAATCTGAGGGGCAATATCTTATATTGTGAGTTAAATTTGCCATTTTGCACCATTATATGGAGCAGCCCCTGTGTAAATCTGAGGGGCAATAGCTTATATTGTGAGGTAAATTTGCCATTTTGCAGCATAATATAGAGCAGCACCTGTGTAAATCTGAGGGGCAATAGCTTATATTATGAGGTAAATTCATGGTTTTGCACCATTATATGGAGCAGCCCCTGTGTAAATCTGAGGGGCAATAGCTTATATAGTGAGGTAAATTTGCCATTTTGCTTCGTTATATAGAGCAGCCCCTGTGTAAATCTGAGGGGCAATAGCTTATATTGTGAGGTAAATTTGCCATTTTGCAGCATTATATAGAGCAGGCCCTGTGTAAATCTGAGGGGCAATAGCTTATATTGTGAGGTAAATTTGCCATTTTGCAGCATAATACAGAGCAGCCCCTGTGTAAATCTGAGGGGCAATAGCTTATATTATGAGGTAAATTCATGGTTTTGCACCATTATATGGAGCAGCCCCTGTGTAAATCTGAGGGGCAATAGCTTATATAGTGAGGTAAATTTGCCATTTTGCAGCATTATATAGAGCAGCCCCTGTGTAAATCTGAGGGGCAATAGCTTATATTGTGAGGTAAATTTGCCATTTTGCAGCATTATATAGAGCAGGCCCTGTGTAAATCTGAGGGGCAATAGCTTATATTGTGAGGTAAATTTGCCATTTTGCAGCATAATATAGAGCAGCCCCTGTGTAAATCTGAGGGGCAATAGCTTATATTGTGAGGTAAATTTGCCATTTTGCACCATTATATAGAGCAGCCCCTGTGTAAATCTGAGGGGCAATAGCTTATATTGTGAGGTAAATTTGCCATTTTGCAGCATAATATAGAGCAGCCCAGTTGCCATCTAAATCAACTACTGGCTGGGCAGGACAGCTTTTCCAGGGCAAACTATGCTAGTTGCGGCCACAAGTCAAGTTTGACTTCCCAGAAGTCCAGCGGAGCCTCAAGGTGTGTTGGCATGGTCATGTCAAGGTATGACATGACCTGCTGGTTCAGGTCCTGCTCCAGGTCTTCCTGCTGCTCATGAGTAGCTGCTCACTATGCGGGTGTAGAAAGCTACTCATTAGCGACTGAAGACTGAGGCTGCTGCTGATGGAGCTGCTGCTGCTGCTGCCACCCCACCCCCCCCCCCCCGGCAGCCATGGCAGTGGAAGGTGAGCGCAGAGGTCCCCCCGAGTCAGACCTGCGAGAGTATGGACCATGGCGCAGATAGACATCGCCCAACTGACTACGTAGGATGTCTCTGTAGTAGGTCAGTTTGTCCTCCCTCTCAGTGGGTGTAAAAAATGCCCCCATTTTGTGCAGGAAGCGAGAGTCCAATAAGGTGGAGAGCCAGAAGTCATCCCGCTGACAAATGGAGACAATTCTGTGGTCACTACGCAAGCACGTGAGCATGCATCGTGCCATTTGTGCAAGTGACTCGGAGGGACTACCTGTCTCCATCTCCACTGCAAACTGCCACGGTGTGTCTGGGTCCTCTGTCTCACCTTCCTCACAACCCTCTAGCTCCTCTGGCTGCTCCTGCTCCTCCTCTCCTGTCAGATGACTAGATAAAATGGTCATTTTGTCAAACCTAAACTGTGCTTCGCTGTGCCCCACCCCATCCTTTTCCTCCACTTCAGCCCCCACAGGCTTCATGTGGCTGTGAAATGTATGCTCCATGTCTCTAATGCCCTGACCAGCCATGGTTTCCAACATGTCTTGTAGTACATGAAGCAGTGGAATCTCATTGTTCATCTCATAGTCCTGGCGACTGACTAATAAAGTAGCTTCCTCAAAGGGCTTGAGCAAACGGCAGGTGTCACGTATGAGCTGCCACTGGTTTACATTGAAGTTACACAGGGGAGTCCCCCTATCCGTTTGGATCATCAAGAAATCCGTGATGGCTTTTCTCTGTTCCTATAGTCGATCCTGCATATGGAGGGTGGAATTTCAACGGGTGGAAACATTGCAAATCAGACTATGTTGGGGGATACCGTTCTGACGCTGAAGCTCAAGAAGGGTGTGCTTGGCGGAGTAGGAGTGGCTGAAGTGCATGCAAAGTTTCCTTCCTGTCTTGCAGATGGGGGGAAGACTTCAGAAAACGCTTGACAACTAGATTGAACACGTGTGCCATGGCAGGACGCATGGCTCAGGCTTCCTTGTCGCAGCGCAGACAAGATGTTCTTCCCAGTGTCAGTCACCATGGGTTCCATTTGCAGTTTTCGTGGAGTAAGCCATGATTTAATTTATTGAGTTCTCATTTTTAGCAGTTCCTCCCATGCGTTGCTCTGTGCCTCAAGGCAAAACATGTGAAGAACAGCATGAAACCGCCATGTCCTGAACACATGGTAGGCTGGAAGGGCACTGGGAAAAAAAAAAATATTTAGAAAAAACAAAATACAAAAAAAAAATTAAAAAAAAAAATAAAAATTTGTACAAAAATTCACAAAATATTAAAAAAAGACAATGGAAAAAATGAAGACAATGGAACAATGGAACAATGAAAAAAAAATATTTAAAAAAAATTCCCCCCCAAATATATATATATATGTTTTTAAAAATATATAAAATATGAAAAAAAAACAATATCCCAAAAAAAAAAATTTTTTGCTAAATTTTATGTTACTGTTATCATGTTAGATGTTATTGTTGCTATGTTATATGTTATTATATGTTATTATTATAAATATGTTCAAATAAGATAAATGTTAACTATTAATATGTAATTGACAATTAGCCACTTTTTTCTGTGACACCATTGCTAAGTGCAAGTGCACTGTCACAGGCACAAAGGCCTAGGAGCGTGGAGGCAACAGCAGAGGGACCTGTTCAAGTTGCTGTTGTGGTTGTGCAGGAACCACAATCACCCAGTGGTCCTTAAAGGATATGTATTGTCCCTGACCGTAGTTACAGCTCCAGACGTAGGCACTGCTGTGCACTTTGGTACACACTGACAGGCTAAAGGACTGGCCCACCTTCTGTTCAACAAAATTGTACAGGGCTGGTACTGCCTTCTTCGCAAAGAAATGACAGCATGGGACTCTCCACCTCGGCTCGGCACAAGCCATCAGTTCTCTGAAAGGTCCACCAACTCAAAAGGGAGGGACTGCAGCACCAGCAACTTATACAGGAGCACATTTAGCTTCTGTACGTTGGATGAGTGGGCACATACTGTTGTCTCTTGGACATGGCTTGGCCAATGGATTGCTGGCGAAATGACTGACTCGGATTAAGAGGAGGAGGAGCATCTGGAGCGACAGAGGATGGGTATGACACACAGAAGGTGGTGGAGCCTTGGCTGGCTGGAACAGAGAGCGGCGTGCCACTGGGTAATGCAGCAGGCTGGACCACCACTTTGGAGCCAACTCTCCCAGGCCACTTTATGGTGACACTGCAAATGTTGATGCAGGGCTGTGGGTCCAACATATTTGGGACCCTGGCCACCTCACCTTCTGCCTACACATCTTTCATATAGCCATGTTAACCTCCTGCGGATGCTTGATGAAAAACTGCCACATGGCCTTGTAGCTGATTTTTCCTACCAACAGTCGGCACTAATTCACTGCTGCTGCTGCCTCCTGGGAAGATAGCCTGCCGCGCAAGTGGTCTACCCTGAGCACATTTGCCTCCATACTTTCCCCTTCTGCCACCATGCTGGCCGCTAAATCTGTCACTCTCCATCACTCCAAGCCTTTAAAAGTGCACTCAAAACTCACTGATGACCTCCTCAGGTTCCTCAACAGTGTCTGCTTAAGAAGCCAAAACGCTTGCAACACCACCTCCCACGTCACTCTCCTCATCACTACTTGCCCGCCTAGTGTAAGAAGTGGCGAGTGTCTCCTGCACTTCTTGGCTGGGCAGTAGCTGCTGATTTTTTATCAGATCGTCCTCACTGAATAGTGGAGCTGAACCCTAAGCATAAGACATAACCGACAGTTGACTGGGGATGTCAGATGTCACTTGTGATGCAGTGGATGATCGTGTTAACCAATGGATGATGGCAGATGGGTTGCTGGTCAAGACACGACCGCTAGCTGATCCCGGCAGATCAGTCCTCTCACTGAGACTCCTGCTGCCACTCACCCCTAGTCTGCTGCAACCTCTGCTTGATGAATTTAGGCCTCTGCAACTTCTCTGTGCTCATCCTGCCACTTCTCTGCCTGACATACTTAGTGCGTATATGAGGGGAGGACAAAACGCTACACTACACTTAAAACAGGATTTGTCGAAAAGAGCAGCAGGTGTGTAACTATCTATGGTCTTTAGTAACTAGGCCCTGAAGACTTTAACACGAACAAAATGATGAAACTCTTAGATGTGCGTAAGTGATGATCTGATGAGAGCAATTCAATGTGCTCCAGTATGCTTCAAAAATGTTTTTTTTTTTCAGAGACTGGCCTGCGTGGAAATGAATCAGGCATGGATCAGCCAAGATTTCCACCCACCAATGCCTGATGCATTAGAGTAGATTGATCATGGGGCCAGACCAACACTAAAGAAATATGGATCGTGCAAAACAGATTTAAGGTGCTGCTCTCCAGTTACAGACATTCCTCTGCATCAGACCACAAGTAATTATTGAGAAATTGCTTTACGTTACTCTTACTTTTTATTAATATTCTTCGGATAAGATATATGTGCCGAAAATCTGTATATGTTCTCTTAATGCTGCTGCCAACTCCAGGGTGTGTCTTTCTGGCAATTCCGGCCTGCTGCTGCTGCTGCTTGCAACTCCAGTGTGTCTTTAGGCCAATTTGTGGCCTCCTGCTGCTGCTTGCAACTCCAGGGTGTGATTCATCCAATTTTTGGGCTCCTGAAGCCAACCCCAGGGTCTCTTTAAAGTAATATTTGGGCTCCTGCTGCTGCTGCTGCCAACTCCAGGGTGTGATTCATCCAATTTTTGGGCTACTGAAGCCAACCCCAGTGTCTCTTTAAAGTAATGTTTGGGCTCCTGCTGCTGCTGCCAACTCCAGGGTGTGAATCATCCAATTTTTGCGCTCCTGAAGCCAACCCCAGTGTCTCTTTAAAGTAATATTTGGGCTCCTGCTGCTGCTTGCAACTCCAGGGTGTGATTCATCCAATTTTTGGGCTCCTGAAGCCAACTCCAGTGTCTCTTTAAAGTAATGTTTGGGCTCCTGCTGCTACTTGCAACTCCAGGGTGTGATTCATCCAATTTTTGGGCTCCTGAAGCCAACCCCAGGGTCTCTTTAAAGTAATATTTGGGCTCCTGCTGCTGCTGCTGCCAACCCCTGCCAACTCCAGGGTGTGATTCATCCAATTTTTGGGCTCCTGAAGCCAACTCCAGTGTCTCTTTAAAGTAATGTTTGGGCTCCTGCTGCTGCTGCTGCTGCCAACTCCAGGGTGTGATTTATCCAATTTTTGGGCTCCTGAAGCCAACCCCAGTGTCTCTTTAAAGTAATATTTGGCCTCCTGCTGCTGCTGCCAACTCCAGGGTGTGATTCATCAAATTTTTGGGCTCCTGAAGCCAACCCCAGTGTCTCTTTAAAGTAATGTTTGGGCTCCTGCTGCTGCTGCTGCCAACTCCAGGGTGTGATTCATCCAATTTTTGGGCTCCTGAAGCCAACCCCAGTGTCTCTTTAAAGTAATGTTTGGGCTCCTGCTGCTGTTGCTGCCAACTCCAGGGTGTGATTCATCCAATTTTTGGGCTCCTGCTGCTGCCAACTCCAGTGTCTCTTTAAAGCAATGTTTGGGCTCCTGCCCCTCATAGTGATGCCACTTCAACTCTCTGCAATTGTGCCGCTCTGCGATTCTATTAGCGATGCCTCTGATCTGCATGTGATATTTATTCAAAGTATTATTTAACTAACCCAGCACGCATCCTGTGCGTGTTACAGCAAGGCAGAATGGTTTACAACCCTATTGAGGCTCTAGGAGGCTCAGAAATAGCCGTTTTTCATAGCGATTCGTCGCGAATAAATTCGGATCGAAACGATTTTTGTCGGAAAATTCGGCGAATCAGTCGAATCGAATTTTTCAAAAGTTCGCTCATCTCTACCCAGGATAGTAAAAATCCTTGGTTTTGGTCCACTTTAAGAGACCTGTATGGTAATGTGTTTGTACTTCTGCAACAGTTTGTGTAGGCTTGGCAGCACCCACATGCCAAAAGAGTCACACGGGAAACCCCAGCACCCAAGGGAAATCCACTCCTTGCACCCCAATCACTACCCCCAGGGTTGTGTGCGAACCTACAGTATCGGGCCCTTCGAAGGCTGGGTCGTGCTGGGGAAAGCCCCATTGGCGGTGATCCCCCAGTGTGTTTTGGAAAACAGTGCATAGCCTCTCAAGCACTACATATAGCGTAAACACATCACATGACTTGATCTTTAAAAAGAGTATTGAACTTTCTTACACCAGGGCAGCTGCTGAGGAGGATGAAAGGTGAGTATAGATCTTTTTGCCTAGACATACCATGTAAGTGCTAGCCTGTACATATTTTATGAACTCCATATGCAGATTAGTTTAAAATGGAATAATAACATTAAGATTAGATATGTCCACAGCATCGCCCTAGCCTAAAACATTTATCATACAGTTAAATAAGCCAATCAGATTACCTTGACATGAACATCCTTCAGTAAAGCTGCATCCAGGAAAGTGAACACATTTAAAAGATCATTTATTCTTTTTTCAGGATTGATTCTGGTAACTAGTGTAACTGTCACCAGATTGGTTAGAGTGATCAGATGATGGCCCAGAAATAACACCTTAAAGTGGACCAAGTGGGTTAAAGTGGATTCCTTCCCCCTGGAGCATCCAATTTCGGGCTGTGTGAAACCCCCCAGACCGTCGCATTCACTTACCTTGCTATCCCTTTAGCAGGACGGGTGCCCACGTCAGATATTTGTAAGTAGACGAAGGCTTAGACAGCATGACGTCAGCGGCTCCGAGTGTGCTGATTAGATGAGCTCATGTGCCATAGGACCAGAAAGAGGTGAGTTACGCTCAGCAATCTGGGGGGTTTCACACAGCGGGCACCCCCGATCAGGGTGCCCCTGGGGAAAAGAACCAAAACCCAGGATAGTCAAAATCCTGGGTTTTAGTCCACTTTAAAATAAAAAGGACAACATTTATAGCATACATCCTGGCAGGGACGGACTAGGGCCAAAAATCATGGGATTTTACTGGTTCTGGCCAGTCCACAAGCTGCTGTTCCCTGCCCAACATTAGCATAATGACTACAGTCACAGGAGTTGCAGTTGCACTGGGGCCCGGTAACAGTCGGTCACATGGGGATCCAGCTGCCGCTTACTGCCACTGGGGTGGTCATGGCATTGGTGAAGTTTGAGGAGCATGGTGCGGGGGCCCAAGCTGAAGTGTGAGGTCAGAGAGGAGGAGACGCAAGGTGGGGAGGCCCTGCACTTGCTCTTGTACACACGGCATCTGCAGGCAGCACGAGCTTTGGCACCCGTCAGGCTCCCTCCCCGCCTGGCGGCCGCGTCTCCGTCAGGCGGCGTCGGGGAGAGCAGGGCCGAGCATGCCTGCCCCCTCTCCATGTCACAGCCTCTCCTCTCTGACAGCCCGTGCTCGCGTGCGTGCGAGCACCGCTGTCTTACGACCTCCGGCGGCGCTGCAGGCAGAACGCCCGCCGGAGGCTTGGATTAAAGGGCCAATGAGCCCAAAGTTGTGCTGGGCGGAACGCCGTATAGTTTGAATCGGGCAATCAGCCCAGGTATCCCAAGTTGCACCAATCATGTCCTCTCTCCCACCAATCATGTCAGCCCACATCCTATAAAGGTGTTTCCCTCACACTTGTTCCTTGCCCATGATAGCGTGCTTCTGGGTGTGTTAACTGAATCTGAACTTTCTCGTTATTGATCTTGCTGTGTATTGACCATCCTGTGATTGCCGCCTGGACCGACCATTGCCTGTTTCTGACTACGATTTGCCTGCTCCCTTGTACTGCGTACCCGTGACCTTCCGGCTTGACCCTTGGCTCGACTTTGACTACTCTTCCGACTCATCCTTTGGTGCCGCGCTTGTTTGGACTGATCTCTCGTGTATGACCCCAGCTTTCCCAACCTCGCCCAGTCTCTTTCCGGGTTCATCCGCCTTCCTCCCCGTAAGTCTGCATCCTTTGTGCTACGAAGTCCTGGGGGCACCGTGCCCGGTGAGGCGTGTAAAGCGTCCTGGCAGACGGGGGCTTGTCTATAGGTGAAGCTAGCAGTGGAGATTGGGGGTTGCGGTCTTACTTAGAAGGTGGGTGTCCCACGGGACCTGACATTATCACAGGCCAAAAAAGCTATAATGGAGGAGCTTGTGCAACAGGTGCAGGCCATGGCTACCGCCATCAATCAACTAGCCCAACGAGTTGCTACGCAAGAAAATCGCCAACTATCTGCACCACTGGCACCTGTTTCCTCTGTCGAGCCGAAGGTTCCCCTTCCAGAAAAATTTTTGGGAGAACGTTCGAAATTCTCTAACTTCAAGAATTCTTGCAAACTTTACTTCCGCCTGCGGCCCAACTCCTCTGGGTCTGAGACGCAAAGAGTGGACCTAGTCATTTTGCTCCTTCAAGGTATCCCACAGACCTAGACCTTTTGGACTGGCACCTACCGATGAGGCCTTGCAGTCAGTCTCCGCTTTCTTTTCCACCATGGAGGTCCTGTATGCGGACCCTGACCGGGCTTCTACGGCAGACTCTAAGTTGCGGAGTTTAAAACAAAGGAAACGGTCGGCCGAAGAATACAATGCCGAGTTCCATCGATGGGCCATTGACTCCCAGTGGAATGATCCAGCCCTGTGCAGTCAGTTCAGAATCGGGCTTTCAGAAAGTATTAAGGATACTTTAGTTAACTTCCCTCAGCCAAAGAGTCTTTATGAATACATGCAGCTAGCCATCAGAGTGGACAGACGGCTCAGGGAGAGACATGTGGAGAAAGTTAAGGACCAGCCGCGGGGTCCTCCTCGGCAAGAATCTTTGGCACCCGAGGAGCCCATGCAACTTGGCGTGACTCACCTCTCCCAGACTGAGAAAAAAAGACGCAGATCGCAAGGGCTATGCCTGTATTGCGGAAATCCTGGCCATTTCGCCAAGAATTGACCTAACAAGGCCCCGGTGGCGGGAAACCTCAGTGCCTAGATCCGGTTGAGGGAACTCATCTTGGCGATCAGGTACCACTCCCTCATATAAATAAGTTACTTTTGCCCCCTATGATCTCTTGGGGACCTTCCAGGATGTCTGTCACCGCCTTCATTGATAGTGGGGAGATAGTGGATAGATCTCTTGCATCCACTTTAGATATCCCTTTGATCCCCTTAGAAAATCCACTTCGTGTCCTGGCTGTCAATGACGAACCTATCGTGGGGGGATTGGTTTCCTATAAAACCCCTTTTTTGAATCTAGTGGTGGGTTCCTCCCATTCCGAGAAACTCTTTTTGATTTTTTTGATCTTGGAGAGTCCTGTTTCTCCTATAGTACTTGGATTTCCATGGTTAAAAATCCACAACCCAATTGTTAATTGGGTATCTGGGGACTTGGTTAAATGGAGTCCATTTTGTTTAGATCATTACTTTTGTACTGCCCTAAGATCGATTCATGTCTCTCTTGAGGGTTTACCTCCGACCTATGCAGATTGGGCGGATGTTTTCTCCGCAAAAATCCGCTGACTCGCTTCCCCCACATAGGGCCTACGATTGTCCCATCAATCTGCTACCAGGTACCATGCCCCCTAGGGGGAAGATATACAATCTCACCTGCTCAGAAGAGACAGCCATGAAAGAATATATTGCGGAGAATCTTAAGAAATGATTTATCCGCCCCTCTACTTCCCCAGCTGGCGCCGGGTTCTTCTTTGTCGGAAAGAAGGACGGTGGACTACGTCCCTGTATCGATTATCGGGGACTAAATAATATCACGGTTAAGAATAGGTACCCGTTACCTTTAATTGACGACCTCTTTAACCAATATCTGGGGCACAGATTTTTTCAAAACTTGATCTCAGAGGGGCATATAACCTAATTCGCATACGCCAGGGAGATGAATGGAAGACCTTAATGTAAAAGATGGGCACTACAAGAACTTGGTTATGCCTTTTGGTCTATGCAATGCACCCGCGGTCTTCCAAGATTTTGTAAACAACATATTTTGCGATTATTTAGGTCGATTTATGGTCTATCTACACGATATCCTCATTTTCTCCCGTTCTTTGCTGGAACACCGCCAGCATGTAAAGGCAGTGTAACAAAGATTACGGGAGAACAGTCTATATGCCAACATTTCGAAGTGTGTATTCGAGGTTTCTGAAATTCTGTTTTTGGGGTATCTGATCTCTAAGCATGGGTTGGTTATGGATCCCTCCAAGGTGTCCGCAGTATTGGAGTGGGAGCAACCAAAGAGGTTTCTAGGATTTGCCAACTTCTATAGACGGTTTATAAAGGGGTTCTCTTCTATAGTGGCCCCTTTAACGGACCTAACTCGGAAGGGTGCTTTTGTTGAGAGTTGGCCTCCCTCAGCAATAAGCGCCTTTCAGACTTTAAAAGAGACTTTTACATCGGCTCCAGTTTTGATCCACCCCAATATCAATCGCCCATTCCTTTTGGAAGTAGGCGCCTCAGAACTTGGTGTGGGTGCTGTCCTCTCTCAGTATTCAGGTGACCCTGAGAGATTACATCCCTGTGCCTTCTTTTCGCGACAATTCTGTCCTGCTGAACAAAATTATGATGTTGGGAATGGGGAACTGTTGGGTATTAAACTGGCCTTTGAAGAATGGCGACATTGGCTGGAAGGCTCCCTGCATCCCATTACTGTATATACCGACCATAAAAACTAGAGTACATAGAATCAGCCAAAAGGCTCAACTCTCGTCAGGCTCACTGGGCGCTCTTTTTCTCCCGTTTTAATTTCATTATTACCTTCAAGCCGGGAGCAAAAAATACCAAGGCAGACGCCTTATCACGCAATTTTGGAGAATGTAAGGATCGATTCGGTCCCAGAGAACCTATTTTACCCTTAGGTTGTGTAGTTGGTGCCCTTCTCCCTGATTTGTCTAGCTCGTTAATCCCGTATCAGGTTGATGCTCCTCCAGGGATACCCCCTGGATGCCAGTTCATTCCACCTCATCTGCGTCTCTCCGTCCTGCAGGAATTGTTAGTACCTTTAGAGATTCCTGGTGAACCTTGGACCCATATATCCATGGATTTCATTGTTGATCTGCCAGGGTCAGGGTAATACTGTAATCTGGGTGGTGGTCGATTGCTTCAGTAAAATAGCACATTTTATTCCCCTGGCAAAGCTTCCGCCAGCATCGGAGCTGGTGCAACTATTTATTAAACACGTTTTCCGTCTCCATGGCATACCCCAAGATATTGTTTCGGATCAGGGGGTTCAATTTGTATCCCGCTTCTGGAGAGAGTTCTGTGCACGGTTGGGTATTAAAGTGTCCTCAGCGTATCATCCCCAGTCTAACGGGCAGACTGAGATAATGAATCAGTGTCTGGAGCAATATCTGCGCTGCTTTGTGTCAGATCGTCAAGAACGGTGGGCTGAATTTCTTGAGGTTGCGGAATTCGCCTTTAATAATTCGCATTTTCTCTGCAATTACGGCAAGAATCCCAAGGTTTCTTCTCTCTCTGGCCCTTTCTCCAATTTGCCGGCCTTGGAGGAATAGTTACAAGAAAGAATGAACGTTTGGTCTGAGGCACAAGGAAATCTTAAGAAAGTTTTCGCCAATCGACATAGGTCACAAAAACCACCATTTCAGGTGGGAGATTTGGTCTGGGTATCCACTAAAAATATTGCGCTTCGACAACCCTCGCCAAAGTTGGGTCCTAAGTAAATTGGTCCCTTTCCGATCACTCATAGACTGAACAATGTTACCTTTAAAGTTAAGCTTCCCCCGTCTATGAAAATTCCGAGTACATTTCACGTATCATTGTTAAAATCCGCCGGGAATGTTCAGGTGTCATCTCCTCCGCCGGTCATGGTGGAAGATGAACCTGAGTATGAGGTTAACAGAATTCTCGACGATATGTATGGAATTCGTTACAATATTTAATAGATTGGAAGGGTTTTGGTCCTGAGGAGAGATGTTGGATTCCGGCTAGGGATGTACATGCCAACGTCTTGATTAAGAAATTCCATAGAGACAATCCTGAAAAACCAAGGAAGGGTCCTGAGGCTCCTAGTGAAAGGGGGGTAGTGTCATGGACAACTCACCTTCTCGGTGGTCCCGTGGCATCTGCAAGCGGCACGGGCTTCTGCGGCTGTCGGGCTCTCTCCCCGCCCAGCAGCCTCATCTCCGTCAGGTGGCGTCGGAGCAAGCAGGGCCGAGCGTGCGCGACCCCTCCCGACGTCACAGCCCGTCCTCCCTGACAGCCCGTGCTCGAGCGCGGAACGCCCTATAGTTTGAACTGGGCAATCAGCCCAAAGTTCACTAGTGGCACCAATCATGTCCCTCTCTCTCCCACCAATCATGTCAGCCTCTATCAAATAAAGGGTTCTCCCTCACACTTGTTCCTTGCCCATGATAGCATGCTGCTGGGTGTGTTTATCTGAATCTGAACTTTCCAGTTATTGATCTTGCTGTGTATTGACCATCCCGTGATTGCCGCCTGGACCGACCATTGCCTGTTTTCTGACTACGATTTGCCTGCTCCCTTGTACTGTGTACCCGTGACCTTCCGGCTTGACCCCTGGCTCGACTTTGACTACTCTTCCGTCTCATCCTTTGGTGCCGCGCTTGTTTAAACTGATCTCTCGTGTATGACCCCAGCTTTCCCGACCCAGTCTCGTTCCGGGTTCATCCGCCTTCCTCCCTGTAAGTCTGCATCCTTTGTGCTACGAAGTCCTGGGGGCAACCGTGCCCGGTGAGGCATATAAAGCGTCCCGGCAGATGGGGACTTGACTATAGGTGAAGCTAGCAGCGGAGATTGGGGGTTGCAGACTTACTTAGAAGGTGGGTGTCCCACGGGACCTGACAATGACATAGGCTGTCACGTGACAGATTTGGAAAATGGTCATGGAAAAATAGAAAGGAAGAGCAAACAGCATCTACTGTGTGCTGCAGGAAATGCAGGAGAGGCACATGGGAGAGGCTTCAGGTGAGAGCTCTTTCTGCATTATTATTGGCTTTGCCAGTGATGGACCAGAGTAAAAGATCATCCCAAGATTTTACTGGACCATGGACAGCCCATGACGAGCCCACAACATCCCCAGTGCATGTACCACTACATGCATGGCCACTATTAAATTAATGTTACTGAATATTTAGTTTTGTAGATGCAGATAATGTGTCAGGGGTGGACATGGCCTTCCACGGCCACTATGCTAAGCATTGAGAGTAGAAACTGGGCATCGGTGTCTTGGCTTGGGGGAGGCGATTTACAGTGGGGCTGGGTACAGAGGGGCTTGGGGGCAGGAAATGCAGGAATTGGATGTGGATGCAGTCCAGTCAGCCCTAGAGCACATTGGCCCACTGGGAATTCTTCCCCGGTTTACTATGTCTACCTCCTATGCCTGGACTGTACCTTAAAGGAGCCCTATCGCGGAATTGTGTAATATTAAAAATACATATAAACATGTCGGCTAATGAGAAGAAGAGTCACATACACCCAAACTGAAAAAAAACTTTTGCCAAGCTTGTGGTTTATTCTCTAGTAGGAATAAAATCCAGGGGTGACAGAGTCTGTCACCCTGGATGTCCTTTTCTTTTCATTAAAAGAAAGAAAAACATGTTGGGTGTATAAGTGACCACCCTCCCACACTATTGTGAAATTGTGTAATTTTCCATATAAAATCCATATAAACACATTGGCTAATGACATTAATACACCTGAAATGAATAATACTCCCACCAAGCCTGTTCTCTCCTGGTGGGAATAAAATCCAGGGGTGACAGGTTCAGTGTATCAGGGGTGACAGAACCTGTCACCCTGATTTCCTCTTCCTTCAATTAAAATAAAAGTTTTTGATTACAGATGGGTGGGTGTCGCTCTATAAACTGTGTGGCAGCTGTCTGCACATGAGAAAATGTCGCAGGATCCATGCGAGGTTAGGGTTTTTTCTAACTCCCCCATCCTATCTCAGTGCTAGGGGAGGGGCAGGCCGTGGGGGGGCCTGTCTTCTGCTTTAAGTCTTGAGTATTGAGCTGGCTGCCAGTAGAATACCTGTCAGCCTCGTTTAAATAGTGTTCAAATGTGTTCTTCTCTGTGTTTCCTTTTCTTGTAAGCTGCATGGGAAGAGTTTAGGGCCATTGCATCTAGCTCAGGCTACCATCTGGGTGCCCAGAAAACGTTTAGGGTATCTCTACATAGTGTTGATCCAAATTCCAGATAGACCATCATCCAGATCAGCAACTCACCATTTCCTGGTCTATGGTTTCCCTTATCTGCGGTACAAAAAAAACATTTAAGTCCTTGGGCCTCCACCACTTGCCCTCCAAAGGAGGCCTCCACCAACTTTTGGGTTATGGTCTGGTCAAGGAGGCTCTTCAGTCTTTGGTCTGATGGGCCGCAGCCAGCAACGAAGCTATCGGCAGCACGCCCGGGCAAGCCTTTTTTGTTCTTGCAAACCTGCAGCCAAAGCCACCACAGGACAGGACGGAGAGTCTAGAGCCGCAAAGCTGCCGCTAGCAACGCTACAGTGATGGGTGCAGAGCTGTCACTGCACATAAGCCACCAAGCACAGTCGCTGGCAGCTCAATGCAGGGAACTGATATCTGCTGGACCAGCTGGGTGACTACACCCCCCACCCAGAATGGCAAAGCAGGAGTTCCTGAGCAGCACACACCCGCACAAGGGTGGCACAAGGGACTCAATATGATGTTCCAATAAGTAGGCGGGTGCCAGACAACCATCAATCAGTTACTTGGCTGGACTAATATTTTAAAGGAAAAAAACACTGTATCTGGGGCCTCCACCAGATTTTGTGCGAAGGGACCTGCACCGCACTTAACCCGGCCCTGCTTGTAGTAACTGTGTAGATGTAGAAGGCAGGGCTGTAACCAGAAGCATTTCTAAAAAGATAAGAGCCTAGGTTTAAACTTTAAAATGGAACAAAATTCTAAAAAAGACTTTTGGTCGACTGTCATATTCCAGATTTGGGATCCCCTGCAGTGTAAGTCTCATCTGAGATGCCAGGAGCTGTGCTGTCACACCTTCCTCTGGCATCCCACAGCAATGAAACACAGCAACAGAATAAGGCGCTGAAAAACTGCTGCTTTCTCCGCTCTGCTAGTCACTGGAGGGATAGTGGCATCACAATAGAGAATTATACCACAGGGCATCCCAAATCAGAATGTCCCCTAGAGAATATAACAGTTAAAGCGCACCTTCACCCTGAATAAGAGCCTATCTTACATGTTTCCTCCACCCCCTACATAGATTGCTCATTAAAAATCATCCTACCTGCATCTACAGCATGTTATGAGCCTTTAAACATCCAAGATGGTGGCTCATGGAACATCAGGCAGCCTGCAAACAGGAAGTGCCTTCTGACTGTGCTGCTCTGCATTCTGGTCCGTCTGAGCAAAGCACAGCTATAACCCTGCTCCCTGTACTTTATCCCGCTCTCCTCTCCTCTCCTCAGTAAGTGTTATGCTTCTGAGTCAAGATGGCGGCGCCCGTATCCTAAAGTCCTGAACAGAGTTGCAGCTCAGTGGGGAAAAGAATAATTGATAAGTGACTAATAACATAAAATATATTAATTTTAGATGCTGGTGAATAGTTTTTAAGGGTTTGGGCTTTTCAGTAAATCATGGTGAAGGTCCAGTTTAGGCAAAATCAATTTTAGACTTTTGGATCACTTTAAACAAAAGCCACATTACATATACATTGGAGGGGTCACTATACCTACTGTAGAGGAATTCTGATGTGTACCATAAATCCAACACAGCTAAACATATCCAGTAATTGCGACATCCCCAACTATAGCCTAAAGTTTATTTAAAGCACTTTAATTAAATACACAATCAAGTTTCGGGAGTCTTAAGCATGGCACTGAAGTAGGTTGCAACACACCACAAGTCTATAAGTACTCTTCATGCAGATGACCTTTTAAACAACCAGTCTCTGGGGATGAGAAAAACACATTCCAAACCTATAAAAAAAGAAAAATGAGAACCTGTCACAAAAATCAACTATAGGCCTAAAATAAGAAAATGACTAAAAATCCCAACTACAGCCATATTTGTGGTTTGAATGGAATGATGACAAAGTAGAACTAACTGAAAATTCTTTTTGTTGGGTGACAGACCAGATTCTTAAAGGATCTATCGCGAAATTGTGTAATTATAAAAATCCATATAAACATGTTGGCTAATGAGAGGAGGGGTCTCTTATACCCCAGAACTGAATAAAACTCCCCCAAGCTTGTGGTTTATACTCTCATGGCAGGAATAAAATCCAGGGTTGCCAGGTTTAGTCTATCAGGGGTGACAGAGCCTGTCATCCCTGATTTCCTCTTCCTTCCATTAAGAAAAAGAAAAACATGCCTGGCTGGATATTTCCTGATGCTGAGTGTATAAGTGACCCTTCTTCCTGTGATCCAGAAAATGTATATGGATTTTTATCATTGGGCCATTTTGGTGATAGTGCTCCTTTAAGGTCCTGGATTCAGCTTCCATGCAGATTATCTGACCTCCCAGTGTGTTGATTTTAATGGTATTGCTCAAATGGGGCTTAAAGGAGCAGTATCGCGAAATTTGCATTAAAAAAGAAAACTAATTAAATAGCCACACAATAGCTTCTAACATGTGTATAAATAATCTGGCGATAGAAAAAGGAAAAATATCTGCCTTTCTTTTAAATTGTATAATGCCAATGGCTCAGTCCATTTGCTGAATCTGCTGGGTTGTATTTAGTGAGCTGCTTCATTTAGCCCACTGGTCTCCTAGCAACACTTTACCTCAGAGGCTGACACTGTAATCAGTGGTAACGGCTGTGTGTGTGTGAGGGGCTGCTTTTGTTATGAGACCGCGTGACTCAAATGTGTAAAATCTATACAAAATAAACTAACCTGACTGAAAATGACTGAAATTCTTCTTTGAATAACTGTGCAGGAAAATCTAAAGGTATTAAAGTGGAACAAAACCCTAAGTGGCGACCCTGAAGTCTATAAGACCCGGCCATTGACATTCCCTCTTGGGCATTCTAAATCAGGATGCCCCACTGTGTGAAACGACCCCTGGATAACCACAGATCCCCCCATTTTTTTGGCGCGCTCACGCAGATAGTCATTTAGACAGGCCGGGAGGGGAAGGAAGGTTACTGCTCAGGCTCCCCATCTGCGTGCAAACAGAGCTGATTGGATGAGAGCCCGCGCATGCGCTGTGGGACAGGGAAAGGTACGTTTTCACAGGCGAACTTGGGGATTTCACATATCAGGGCATCCCAGTCGGGATGCCCCTAGGGGCACAAAACAAAACTCCAGATAGTGAAAATCCTGGGTTGGGCTTTGCTCAAAACACAAAGCTGAAAGAAAGATCATATGGAAAAATGAAAAATAAGAATATGAAAGAGAAAATGGTAAACTGAAAGATTCTGCAGCAGAGCCAACATGAAGGGAAAATCAGCTAAATGACTTCTAGAGCTTTTCTCTCTGTTTTAGATATATGAGTTCTGGCCAGGCAATGTTGCAATTTTGTTATCTTATGCTGGACGGCTGCCAGCACTGAACAGCTGGTACTTTGATACATTGTTTCACCCCTCTCCTCAGCATGGAACAGGCCACAAGACATAAACATGAGCTATTAGTCTCCAGCTGCTCAACACAGACATCATTTTTTTCTAAATTTGTAATTCTTACTCCAACACTTACCTACATTCAAAGTACCATTTAAATATAAGTCACCAAGAAAAATTTGCGATACTGCTCCTTTAACACAGGAGGGGGGAGGGGTGAGTGTGGTGATACATAATGCTTAGACTTCCTCTTTATATATGTAAATGTATTGGATTAAGGTTAGAACTTTGACTTGGCCATTCCTAAATATTAAAGAGGAACTTTGGGGGCCCCAACTTCTTCTGGAACGTGTGTCAGATGATTAAAGCGAGGGGCCCAGCCAGCACATATGGATTACAGCTAATCATCGGTTTAAGAGGTTTCCTTCTGCTTCAGGAGGCCACAGGGACGCGAAACAAAACCCAGGAAAGTCAAATTCCCTGGTTTTGTTCCGCTTTAAATGGCAACACTAAACTGTGCATTGCTCTGAACAGTAACACTAGACCATGCCTGGTGGAACATCAATTGTGACTCGTCTCTGTTCTCTTAACCAGCTGCCCATTCGGCCAATCAGCCAGAGGTAAAGCCCTGGCATGTACAACAGTTTTAAGAACTCCATATGTGGAATAAAATCAAATGCAGTACTAACAATAATACTAAGATTGTTGAAAAGTTAGTTACTGTACACAGTACCGCCCTGGCCAAAACATTTTATCATATAATTTAAAAAGAATCATTCAGATTAGCTTGACATTAGTAAAGTTGGGTCCAACAAATTGTGAACTTTCTTTTATATGCTCATTAATCCTATACTGGAGTGATTCCAGTAACATGATGTTTCAAGACATGATGAACATCACCTGTTAGAAGCAATTGGTTAAAAAGATCAGGTGATGGTTTAGAATGCGCCACTTAATGTCAGAACATTTATCTACTTATTAAAGTAGAGTCTGATTAAAAACACTATTTTTGCTCTCTATGACCCCAATGTGAAGGTCTAATTTAAAGAGGAAGGCCTCTTTTTGTAACCCAAAAGCCACCACTCCCTGCTAAGCCACATTTGCCTTCAAATTATTATCATATTCTTTGTTCCATGAGACGCATCCCCTCCAAAACTAGGGGGAAATATCTGTGCGTCTTATGGAGCGAATTTAGTCCACTCACCTTACCGTTACTCCCATGGTGCTGATTTCCTGCATCAGACTGATAAGCAAACCTCCAGTCAAAAAATCAAAGCTTAGTAAATTGCTCCCCTAAAGCCACCCCCCCCCCCCCCCCCCCCACTGGCAATCAGTGACATAAGCTTATTCAGAGGGATTAACATCATGCAAATGTATGGAATAGCAGGCAGATTCTGCACTCCTATACATGCATGGAAGCGGCCATCTTGCCACACACATGAAGAAACTGATTCTGAAAAAACGCGTTTCTAAGTCATAATTGCCTCAAAACTCTGTGCAGTCATCTCTTATTTTGAGCCAGAAGTAGTAAGACTTTAGCTTTAATGACTCATATATGAATAAAAGACAATGTATACATTGTATCTCTTGACTGAATGCTTTTTGCAGCTGCCGCCATAGATATACATTGTAACAGCTTCCCTCGCACAGATATCTTTTGCTACATTAGCTGTGTATTCAGTGTTTCTGAAGCATATATCTCTCAATTTTGTCTGAATTGCTGCTGGCACAGCACCCCCTAACTCTCATGTGTAAGCAGGACTATCAGGTGTGTGGAAAATGGCCACCCCATGTAATCCGATAGTGGATTATTTCATGCCATTTCACAACATCTGCATCGGGTTAAGCCCTCTCACACTGCTTATGCCGGATTATAAGAGGGGAAACAATTTACTAAAAACATTTTTTTGGGCTGGAGGCCCACTTTAAAATATGTCTCTTAGCACAGTGAAAGGGGGGATCTGCCACACTGCCTGTTATAGGCAGGTTGGGGGGTTCTGCACACTTTATATTATAGTGCAATTGGGTTAATTCTGCACACTTCATGTTATGGGGTGATTCTGCTATCCTGTCCTGTTATGAGGTTCTTGGGGGAGGAGATTTTTTAGCCCACCATTTGGTTCAAAATATGGTCATCTTATAGTGAGGAACAAATGGTAATAATAAAACCCCATCCCTGCAATCCTCCACTGATGCCTGAGGGGCCAAGACCTTGAATGGCAGCTGTGAACTTGAGTGACAGACAAGTCACCCAATGCCAGGAGCAGTGTAGCCCATTGGGTGACTGACTCAAGGGTGTTGACCTGTCACGCAGGTTGTCCCACTGAGTTTTTTTTATGTTATTGCTTAGCACGGGAGAATGAATGGCGGGGTGTGGGATTACAGAGTGCTTCCTCTTTATCATACTGTTTGATCTCCAGAGAACAGAAGTTTATTTAAAGAAGATCTAATATCAAATAAGACCTTAGGTTTCCCACTTACTTACTTACATCAATAGACACTCCAGGTGGACAATAAGGTTGATGCAGAGCCTTCCCTATATATGTTCATTTTTATCTCTCAGTGTGAGGTTTACACATGGCTTTCGATGAGTGCACAAGCGTTCGCATGATGCAAAGCCTCCATCGGCAGCGCGTCGTAACTTTCCCGTAGGTGCGTAAGCATACAAGAACGCTGTGAAGAAGCCACTTGCGGCCATTTCAGAGACGAGGCTCTCGTATTCGTTGAAGTGAAGCTCTCGTTGAGTTGAGTTTTTCAGGCATTTTTCTACGTACCTAGCCACGAAATGTGGGAGCCTCCAACGAGATCCTTCTGATTCACATCGAAGAAGTGTTAATATTAGCTGAATCTTACGGCCATATCTCACAAACTTATTGTTGCTTGTGTAAAATACGCAGCGGCTTGTATGTTTGTCGGCTTGTTGCATCCGCGTATTTTGTTTTTTGTTTTTTTTTTTTATGAAAGTTTTCCATCCCCTGCCCATATCCCATGACAACCTGTTGAAGAAGCCATGTTAGTAAATAGTCACTGCTCTTACGGGGACCTGCCACACATCTGCCTGAGTCTGTATAACAAAACAAAAGAATTTGTCAGTGAATCTGTTTCATGTGTTGAGAGCCTTCTATTTTCTGTGTTTGACATCACTTACCCTTATCTTCTGCCTGGGGTTGTCTTCCAGCTCCTCCTCCATCCCCCTGGTCCTCAACCGCAGCCACATCTAATATGAAAAAAATTACACAATTACACATTACACCACATATGTGTGTTTGTATTGGTTGTGTTTTTGTGTGATGTTTATACCTGAGTCCTCCTGTGGTTTGGGATCCTCTTCAGAACAAAATAAAAATACAAATTTTAAAATCAAACTTCCTAAAATACATTTCAATAATAAGTCTAGCAGGTTATACCACGAACTCCCTTTTGTTCCGCATTAAACCACTTCTACAGCCTTGTTAGTCTGATGTTATTATGTGGACTGGTTACCACCTGGGATGTCCCCATGTATGGTGAATATACACCCAGCTATGCCCCAATACTTAGAACATAACATTTGCCGCATGGTGCCTATGTGCGCAGTAGCTTTCGACCACAAAATTGCACCGATGATCACAGCCAGCTCCCCTAGAAACTTGGGCCCCAAAATAACTATGTGCAATTCGCCTATCAGACCAAGCATTAATGCCTCTAAACACTGTGTTCTATTGCTAGACGTGTGCTAATGCAGGCACCGGCTACTTACGCACATGATGGTCTCTTGCTGCTCATGGGTGAAGACCGTGGGTGCCATCTTTAGCCGGAGCTATAAGTCATCTGATGAGCCCCAGCGGTCTCCGGAAGCTGCCATGCGCTCAGGCCTCGGTGCGTGGGCAGGCGTGGTGAAGAAGGGGGGAGGTATATAAGCAGTTTGTTTGGAGCCGGTTCCGCCACTATACATCTTTGTAGAAAAACAGAAATCCAAAATGACCGGCAAGAATCGCACTCACAAGAGCTGAAAGTGATCTGATGCAGCGCAGCCTGGAAGCTCTCACTATGGGTGCCATAATCATGTGCCTATGCCCAAACGCACACCCAGAAGAGGCAGCAAGGCATGGCATAGCAGCCCTACACTCAGTGATTGCCCATCCCAGCCAAGCACCAAGAGTGGGAAGGCTAAGCAGAGCAGTGGGAGGCCATCCAGTAGGACCAGAACTGCTAGCACCAGGCATAGTCAACGTCATGCAAATAGCTCATCCACCAAAAGTGTTAAAGTTAAGGACAGCAGAGGGCGCACAAATACTCGCCCAAGCAGCACTAGCCCTAGACCCAGTGCTGCCCATAGCCAAAAAGATACCAAGAGTCTGAGGAATAACAAAGGGAAGGGTAAGGGAAAAAATATTAGACCCCCCAACCACCCCCTCTCCTACAGGAGCACAGAAGGGCATCTCAATCCTGGAGAGCCTCCTATCACCCACACCAACCACTCCTGCATCTTCATGGGCCACCCAGAACAACACCCCTAGCCCACAACCTAGCCCTGTTGAATCTTTGGCCACATAAATATCCCCACACTCTGATTCATCCACAACACCCCAGGGCCACATGTCCCCCATTGCACCAAGCACCCAGGGAGATGACAGCCAAAGTTTAGTGGGAAGAAACCTGTGACGGGGAACTGTCAGTGGTAGGTTTAGGGATGCACAACGCCTGGCTTTGGCTACTGCTGTATCGGACCATTTCCATCATCTTTATGGCCAAACTTCTCGCGGAACATCTAAATCTGTGCGAACCCATATCTGGGAGGCCATCACATGCCAAGCAACACGGGTAATCATTGATTGTGGCATTGTGAAAACCACAAATGCAAGTTGCACATGACCTTGCCTTTAACAACATAAAATTTTGTTTTCTTTAAGGTTTCAAACCGGAGGTGGAGTCCCCATGAAACTCACTCTAACACCGGCAGAGGAAATCGTACATGGACTTGTAAATCCTGCCACACTCCATGGATTGCCAGGGACTCTGGATTCTGACCGCAATGCTGCTGCATTTGATAAGTGTATATTAGGTTTGGTGTCCTTTAGATCCTAACACATATCACGCCGAGTTGGTCATGCCATTATGCCCTAAATGTTGTTGTTGGACCTTCAAGTGTCAATAGAATGACAACATTAACGAAGTGTATTTTAATTTGTCTAATGCTAAACATACATATATGCACACAAGGTATGTGTCTAGATTAATCTTATTTGCCCTTATCATTGCAGAGAAAAACAAAAATTCACACATGAACACCCAGGAACAACAACCACCAGGTACTGCTGCCAGTACCTCAAGAACTGCCTACTCAAGGAGTGCATCAAATGAAGATTTTGATATGGTAAGTGTAATGATACAGATGCCACAGGCAGATTAAAATGAAAGATTGAAAGATTGAATGGGTGTATCTCTGAACAAACATCAAATGGTCTTGTGTGCCCCCACCAGACACCACCACTACTGGCTGACATTCAAGATCTTGAGGAGGATGTGCCCCTCCATCAGCAGCACTTAAAATGTCTATGCTGCAACTGTTGCCGCTGCAGATGCTGCATCAGCAACAACAGATGCCAAGGCCACACCAACAACATTTGCCAATGCTGCATCAACTACATATGGCCCATAATCACATACAAATGCCACTGCTGCAGCAGCCTCCACCACTCCCTGAGCAACAGCAGCTGGAACCCCAGGTACAACCTGAACAGCAGATGGAGTGTGAGGAGCAGATGCAACCCTCACCTCCATGCCCTAGCTCTGTTGCTGAGGATTTGGCATCACCCTCAACAACCAATACCAATGTTGAAAGGGAAACACAGACTCCTTTAGCAAGTGTCCCTACCCGGGGAAGAGGACGAAGGCCTCAGCCATGTCGCCACCTTACCTTGATGAGCCGGGTGCAGATGATGGAAGCTGAGTGGAGATCTGATAATCGAGCATACAGGCAATCCAATGTCCGTTTCAGACAAAAGCTAGAACACTATTTCAACATAATCCATAAAGATATGTAGCCATTGGTGGAGGCTACCAATAATCTTCAAAAAACAATGCTAGGGCAGATGCATTTGCTCAATCATAACCTGTCCCAGCTGGTGACAATACAACAAGCCAGGCAACATACATACTTTGGGAGCCAGGCACAATACCAATAATTTAAAATATGTTTATCTGTAATAGTGTAGTTTTTACGCCACAGGGCTAGGTTGTGGTCTGGGGGTGTTGTACTGGGTGGGCCATGATGTAGCACGAGTGGATGGTGAGGGTGATATGGGCATCTTCGGGATTGAGCTGTCCTGCTGCACTCCTAGTGGGAGAGGGGTTTGTTGTGGGCCTAATGAGTATTACCCTAATCTTCCATTTGTTTCTCTTCAGACTCTTGGTAGATGTTTGGCTAAGGGCAGCACCTATGTCTGGAGCAGTGTTGGGGCTATTGTCTGGCCTCCCACTGCTGTGCTTTGGTTTACCACTCTTGGTGTTAGTTGGCTGGAATGGGCGAGCAGTGAGTGTTGGCCAGTTGCATATGCACAAAAAATGAAAATAACAATAATTTGTTTACCCTATCATGTTTGTGCCACTATGTGCAATACATACTATGATGTAATAGTTGCTGGATCACAAAAAAATGCAAATTTATGACTTGCTCTTTCTGTTTAATTTGACATAATCAATGTCAATAGGCAAGCCTTGCATCAAATGACATTCAATAAATACACAGACGCATAGAGACATCACAAAAAACACTGGGGGATAAATAAAAATAACTAAATGGAGCTAAAATGAGACGAGACAAGGTGATTCCTGACCGCCAGGTCCGAGACACTATGGGTGCCCCCATAAACAGATTGTGGAATGTCCAGTGTAGGTGGAGATGGGGAAAGATCCATATATTGGGGGACCTTCTGCAGGATAGCAAAATTATGCAGTACCATGCATGCCACTATTATCTTTAACACTTTCTCTGGATGGTACTGCAGGGCCCCCCTGTGTGATCCGAGCACCAGAAGCGTGACTTCAGCAGGCCAAAGGCATGCTCCATTACAGCCCTCGTCTTCCTGTGTGCCCGGTGTGCCTGACTTTGCGGCCGCAGAATAGGCGTCATGAGCCTTGGGAGCAGGGGGTAGCCAGTATCGCCTAAAAAAAACAAAAACAATTAGGAGGCACATACATCAGACTCACACACATGATACCAGAATAATTAACATAGCCTCCACAAAAGCATTGTGGATGAGGGAAACAAGGGAGCCATTGTCAAATGCAATAGTTAAACATGAGGCCTTATTCCAAAAATACAGGGTCTCTAAGGTTTACACTTACCAAGTAGCCACCCTCCAGAAAACTCGCCAGACTCAAAACGCCCATACAAACTCGAACTCCTCAGAATAAATGCATCATGGGTGGAGCCCGAAAATCCAGCCAAGATACTCAGAAACCTAAGATCAGGAGCCGCTACGCATTGAACATTGATGGAATGTCCAAGCTTACGGTTTCTACACAAAAGACACAAAGCAAATTGTTAAAAAAAATGCTATACTCCTACTCTTCTACAGGTGGGGCTCCAGGGCTAACCCACCACTATGTCCTCATATACCAAGCTGCACACCATTACTTCATATAATGAATTAATTTATTGATCAAATAGTACATCCAATAATCCACATACACAAAACACACATCAAACGTTAAAAAACATATAATTAAAACCCCAAGTGGGGAGGAACTCCAGGGCTATATAGTCTACAAACACTCAAATATAGTGTCAGAGCAGCTCTTTACATTTGATTAGGATAATTATAAAATTTCATTGAAATCAACCAACATATAATCACTGACGTTTGTAGGACAAGATATTAAGTGCCTGTGCAGTCTAAAATCTATAATAGAATATAAAGTGAATACAACTCCATATAGGGTTGCAGTATAACATGTGCAAAATTACAAATAACCAACTAAAGTGCCTTCATAAGTGCAAAAAAAGTGCCTAGGTGCTAACATGCATTAATCTAAATAGTGCCTCTCCTTGTCTCCAGAAACGTCAGAGATACACATCAGGAATCCATCATATCAACAATTGTCTGATAATAACAATGTCACATAGCAGCCCAATTCCTCCCCACTTACCTCCTCACCTACGCGCTTCGTGGATATGAACCACTTCACCTGGGTGGCTGTATGTAACCGGCCAGCCTGTTCTTAAATACTCTGTGGCGTGTCTACATGGATGCGGTGCGACACGGCGCCTCTCCTCCTCCTCACTTCCGCCCTTTCTGTGCAGCTCCCATCCAACTACACTCTCAGGGCAGAAGTGACGTCGCCGCGCTCCCCCCCGCCCGCTCCCACCCCCAACACGCCCTCTTATTCTAAGTAGTTGAAGCCAGATCTGAATGGAGCCACACTCTCTGTGTATACGCTGCGCAGCCACTGCATAAAGCTGCGACTGCACGCGCTGTGTCATAGCTCACACTGTGCTATTAAATCATGTCATAGCAGGAGACTCCATTCCACTGGCCTCACTCCCTATTAGATTACTATTCAGGCCCCTTGGCTCACACTAAGGTATAGGCAATTTACTACAATTTACATACATACAACATGACATATACTATAATTCTATATCTACTAATGAGTCTATCTATAACATTATTCTAACACTATATACATTTCACTCTAACAATGTAACTCCATGGAGAGGGTTCTTATATAGATCATCACCCCTATCTTGCTAGTATTTAAGACTATGTGGCTATCTCTGAGCTCTAGAGCTCCTATGAATTTCCAAGACACCTGTATTGATACACTCATATCGCAGTATTCCCCTTTTTATCATCCTCTTTTGCCATCGTTCTATTTCTCTTATCCATTCCATGATGATCATATTCATATCTTAGTCCTTCTCTCCATATCCTTCTTTCCATTAATACGTTCTGCATTCTACCAAGTCCATCTTGTCACCTTCAATACATTCTCTGTTCCTCATTCCATTCATCAGGGGATCCGCTCTATCTGTCTGAAAATCAATCAAATATCATACCATTAGTCACCTCCTAAAACCGATCTTACATAGAAATATGTTTAGAGGGACCCTATCCCCTCTTATTCCTCTTTTAAGGTGGGATCGTCCAGGTCTACCCTCCGTCCCAGAGCATACAGCTCTTCTACACCCATTCACTTGTGCCTCCTACACCTTTCCTATGAGGGCTAATCCTATATTAGATCTCATATAATTCTACCTCCCAACCAAATGTAGCCCTCAATCGAAGGATTACATTGTTAAGGCATACCTGTTGGGCCCCAAGATCCAGATCCTATCATGTCCTCCATGCGTACAGCTCATCATAGCCATAATTACCATCAATCTTATGTAGCCCAACTTTTAATTGTGCAATAAGGACTATTAGCCCCCTTGCACTCACTCCTATAGAACTAACGTAGGTCCTTGTATATACATACCTATTACCCATGTATCTCATACTTATCCTTCATGGTCTGTTCTTCCTCCTTCTGTCATCTATGGATGCAACAGCAATCAAAGATGTTAAATACAGGAAATCATATATGTAGCTACTCAAAAATTTCCCCTAATTACGCCCCAAAAAGAGGCCAAAGCTGAAGTCCTCATTCATACCACGGGGGGACATACTGTCTAGCTTATATATCCATTCTGCCTCACATTGCAGCAGTCTCCTTTTGATATCACCTCCCCTGGTATCCCACGGTACATGATCTACATACATAATCTTTGCTTCTTGCCATCTCCCCCTATGCGCTTTCAAGAAGTGGGCTGCCACAGGTGTCAATTGTTTCCCGTTTGCCACATCTCTTGATGCCAGTCTAATATTTGAGACATGTTGTTGAATCCTTGTCTTGACCATGTTTTTAGTTTCCCCTATGTAATATTTGGGGCAGGGACACTGGATAGCATAGATAACTCCCTTGGTCCTACATGTAATGTTATTCCTAATTTGATATTTGTCCTTGGTTTGTAGATTAACTACTACATCTGTCTTCTTCACCATCGGACAGATATTACATCGTCCGCAAGCCCTACAGCCACCCTTACCTGTCTTTTTCAGCCATGTCTTGGGACGACTATAATGGCTTTTGCATAATCTGTCCCTTAGGTTTGGTGCTCTCCTCGCTGTAATGTAGGGTCCTCCATCAGTCAAGGCTGCTAGACGTGGATCCACCTGTAGGACACCCCAGTGTTTCTTCAGTATATTCCTAATGCTATGCCAGTTACTGTGGTATGTCGTGATGAATCTCACCTTCCTGTCTACTTCCTTTTCTCTGTATTTCAATAGATCTCCTCTAGGTGTGTTCCATGCTCGAGCTACCGCCTTATCAATGGTTCTTCTGGGATATCCTCTCTTCACAAATCGCTGTCTCATGTGTTTAGATTCCTCTTGGAAATCCTCTTCTCTTGAGCAGTTCCTGCGTGCCCTTAATAACTGGCCCACTGGTATTCCTCTTTTTGTGTTGCTGGGGTGGAAGCTGGAAAAGTGTAAGATGTTATTAGTTGAGGTAGGTTTGCGGTATAGCTTAGTAGATATCAGCCCATCATTTTCCAATGTAATAGTGGTGTCCAGAAATTCGACTGAGGTTTTTGACATATTGTAAGTTAGATGAATATTATTTTTAGAGTTTTTAAGAACAGGCTGGCCGGTTACATACAGCCACCCAGGTGAAGTGGTTCATATCCACGAAGCGCGTAGGTGAGGAGGTAAGTGGGGAGGAATTGGGCTGCTATGTGACATTGTTATTATCAGACAATTGTTGATATGATGGATTCCTGATGTGTATCTCTGACGTTTCTGGAGACAAGGAGAGGCACTATTTAGATTAATGCATGTTAGCACCTAGGCACTTTTTTTGCACTTATGAAGGCACTTTAGTTGGTTATTTGTAATTTTGCACATGTTATACTGCAACCCTATATGGAGTTGTATTCACTTTATATTCTATTATAGATTTTAGACTGCACAGGCACTTAATATCTTGTCCTACAAACGTCAGTGATTATATGTTGGTTGATTTCAATGAAATTTTATAATTATCCTAATCAAATGTAAAGAGCTGCTCTGACACTATATTTGAGTGTCTGTAGACTATATAGCCCTGGAGTTCCTCCCCACTTGGGGTTTTAATTATATGTTTTTTAACGTTTGATGTGTGTTTTGTGTATGTGGATTATTGGATGTACTATTTGATCAATAAATTAATTCATTATATGAAGTAATGGTGTGCAGCTTGGTATATGAGGACATAGTGGTGGGTTAGCCCTGGAGCCCCACCTGTAGAAGAGTAGGAGTATGGTATTGTTGTCCCTGCAGCTAGCACCCGGTATACCATTGTGAGCAGTGCATACCTGACAGTTAGCAAAAAAAATGCTATAAAGAAGGAACTACAACTAGTAACATAAAATTATTTGGCTAAGGATATTACAGTGTGAGAGTGTAAGGTGGGGGACATTCACTTGTGTGTCCCAAATAACAAGGTAGCAACTAAATACATTAATGGCTTTTGGGGAGTAGTGGATGAAAAGGAAGATTGAGGTCCACTTTAAGGAAGTTAATACATTGCAAGGTGATAGGAAACATTACAGATGCTGAAGCTAGACTATTTTAGAACAAGGTAGCAACTAAATACATCAATGGCTTTTGGGGAGTAGTGGATGAAAAGGAAGATTGAGGTCCACTTTAAGGAAGTTAATACATTGCAAGGTGATAGGAAACATTACAGTTGCTGAAGCTAGATTACTTTAGAACAAGGTAGCAACTAAATACATTAATGGCTTTTATACACTAATTAACACATTACATACAGTGCATGACATGAAAGAGGCAAAGGGCTTACTAATACACACCTGCATAGATATTCATCGGCAACCGGAGGCATCAGCAGCACGTGCATGAAATCAATCGCACCCATGACATTGGGCATATTGGCCAGCTCGTAAAAGCCAAACTTGAGCGCATTCCAGCCTACCATGGTGTCAGGGAAACAAATGTATTTGTCCACCAAGGTAGCCATTCCATCTAGAAACTTACTAAGGGTGCGACTTAGCGTAGACTGGGACATCCCCTCGGACAGGGCACCCAGCCTCTGGAACGAGCCGTTCACCAGGAATTGCAGACAGCCGACCAATTTGGTCATGCCTCCAACCATGGCTGCAACTCACAATAGAGCTTCTCTAGGGAAGCGCGGTCAAGTCGGGTGAGCCCAAATACATCAATGTCATGCATGCGTTCAACTGCAAGCCGCGGCCGATGCACTTCAAAGTCCATAAGACATATACAGAGTATGACGCGATGGTGCAAGCGCTCCATCTCAGCAAATGACTCATCTGAGGTGTCCATTCCGTTATCACGATCACAACAAAAGGCCAAACTCATGAGCCAAGAGTGCAGCTGCAAGGTTCTCGTTTTGTAGGCCTCCTAATCAGGGCTTTGAATCATGCGCAAGCCCTCGCTAATGACGGCTCATTCGCATGTATGCGAAAAAAATTCAAACGAATTACACGAACGAGAAGTTGTACACGCAACAATGAAAGCGCTTATACAAGGGCAAAAGGTGACGAGAAACTCACAAATAGCCCAAACCCAATGGAAAAAAGACAAATTCACCGGCTTTTTCATGTGAAAGTTCCTGTAAAAGCTAGGCACGTATTGGCACAGGGTTTTAATCCTCTGCCTTTACTCTTCCCATAAATTGGACAAATCGACGGCACTGCTGGCCCTGGAGTCTGAAAGACTGGGCCGGCTGACTAAGTGCCCCTAAATGCCCTACTGTGTGGACCCCCTTCCCCACCGTGGTCCGCAAATCTCTTACCTTTCCACCGGTCCCTTGCCATCCATTTAGATAGGTCAGGCCTGGGAGTGCTTTAACACCAGAGTAAAAATGGGGATGTGGCTGATGGCTCCCTATGCCAATGCCTAGTCCATGACAAAAAAATGTATGCCGTACATTGGTAAGCATAGCATAAAGCACTGATTGAATGAGATCTCGCTCATGCGTCCTTCACCTACTAGACTGCTGAAACATCCTTCATTGTGGTTCACCAAGAAACAGACTGGAGCTCCTAGAAACTATTCTCAATCTCTTCCACCTTCCTCTTTCTTTTTATTTCAATATATTTTTATTGGATTTTAACAAGTTGTACAGAGCAATAGACAGAGACAAGAGCATAGAGGATCACAGGGCGAAGATGGCACAACAACCAAATACAAAATATTACAAGCTTATTCGGCCTGAGTGGTTCAGATCATACCACTTTCCCCTACTCGGGATACCAACTAGGTTCGGTCATAGAAGATCTGTAATCGGTACCCAACACCACCCTTCCGCTTCACCTTGGATCATCGCCCTGAGGTGTGACCCTATCTCCTCCCTGTGGGCCCGACCCCAATCGGCCTTATCCCGTCTGTAACAGCTGTGTCCAATCTCCCCAGCAATCCGGAGAAGTAGAGGGGTTGTATAGAGAACTAGAGGTAAGAGAAAGGAACAGGAAAAACAAGTGGGGGAAAAGAGAAAAGAGAGAGAGAAAAAGACAAGGAACCCCAAGGCCCGGCCCCCCCCACCCGAACTCCGCCCCCCCGATCCCACCGGACCAAACCACACAAATAATGCTGTCGATCAAGAGTCAGACCCCCCCACCCAGCACTACACACGTTCCAAGAGCGCCTGAAAGTCAGGTGAGACCCGAGAAACTTCCCAGAGAGTCCATGTCCTAAGGAACCTCTGAGTACCCTCCTCAATCCTTTCCAGAGTCAGCTCCTCAATCCTCTTGATGTTCTCCACCTCCCCGTACCATTCCAGCAGGGAAGTGGCCACATTGGCAAGTGCCTCAACAACCCCTTCTTGCTCACCGACACCGACCCTGGGATCATCAATAAGAGAGCAACCTGCGGTGTATGTGGGACATTTTCAAGTGTCAAGTGCTCATAGATTCTAAACACGCCCTCCCAAAAGGTCCTCACCACCTTCCTATTTCTTTTTAAAGCTCTGTTCCTCTCAGTCAATCCCTCCAAAGCTGACGCTTTTCAAACTTATAGTAGTCTTATACGTATACTAGTATATTAATACAGTACTAGCCTATACACAGCCTCTGCTGTGCCCACAACCTCCTCTTATTTTTAACACTTTACACATGCTGCTCCATTCCTATGGAAAGCCCTTCCCTAAATTCTCTCACTCGCCACACTTCCACTTCTAAAGCCTTTAAAAGTGTGACAGCCAACCCACTTTACAGTCTTGTAACTAATGATGAGCCAGAGCAGAGGCAATCCAGTTCGGAGGCCCTCCAGTCTAATAGTTCCTAGTATCCAACATTCAGTAGTACTAAATAGTGGATACAATGGTTCCAGCCAATGGTCCCTTGGATCTCTTACCAACAAACAGTTAAAAAATATATAGTTTTAAAATGAAAGAAAAAGCACTGTCGCCATGTTTTCTTTCATCTGTCCTCCACTGGGAGGCGTTCTCTCTGCAGATCCGCCAGGTCAGGGTTCCCATTATGTCCAGCAAGTGCTAGACTGCTGTTGGTGGGGAGCCACTATTGCAGCCACCTTGCCAGCATCTGCAGTGAGGGGGGACATAGCCCTTTGGCATCCCACCAAGCTGATGCTGAGCCACTGTGGAATCCCCCCATGTGACTAATGATGTCACTGGAAGGGAGGGGACATGAAGGAGGATCCCCGACATCAGCCTTGTGGGACACCAAGGAAGGAGTAGGGGGAACCTGTGCCCCACCTAACTACAGACGCCGGCAGGACTAGCAGCATTTGTGAACTGGTCAGGGGTCCAAGGCATGTCACCAATGACCAGTAGCATGTCAGAAAATTCACCCTGGATCTTGCAGGTATCTAAGTTGGGGCAAACCAAAGTGAATCAGCAAGATCAGGTTTGAATCTAGCTTTGGCTTTGTCTTAACTTCCTATAATTTTCACCTTTTACAAAGCCATAGAATATGATTGTGCTCTATAAATAAACAATAATAATAATGATAAGGACATAAGGAGATTTTAGCAACAACCAATTTGAAGGACTTTAAGCAGATTCCCTACCATTGCTTGCACAATGGAGGTCACTACATTTAGCTCCTGTTGCTTGGCCACACATTGCTGTAAAGGAATTGTGATTTGTACCATAAAAAAAGCACAACATATTACATTAACATATCCAGTGATTGCCACATCAAGAGTTATAATCCAAGATTCTCTTGAAGCTCTTTAACTGAATATTCAGTGAGGGTTTCGGGACACTTAAGTATGACGCCCAAGTAAGTTGCACCATGATTAGAGCCTATAAGTACTCTTCAAACAGAGGACCTCTTGTAAAGCCAGGTCCTGGGATCAATTAGCCGCATTCCAAACCGAAATAACATTCTATTACAATTAAAAAAGTGAACCTGTGATAAAGATCATAAGAGAAGAAAACGTATAGAACATGGCTAAAAACTTAAAGTGGACCATAAACCCTGGACTAAAAAATAATGATGCCAGTCTTCACTCCCATAAAACATTCATTTATTGTCAAAAATCATTAAAAGCAGCCCATCAGGGCAAATGCAGGGATAAAATCAAAGCAATTCGGGCGCGACCGCATCCCTTTTTCAAATGTCAAACCCATAAACCCGGGAATGATGGCTTGATTCCCTCCCCCCGGGGCATCCAGATTTCACACAGACCCGCTATGTCACCCCCCCCAGGTCACCCAGTAAACTTACCTTCTCCCCCAGTCCAACAAAGCATTCGTGAGCAGTGGCCGCTCCCTGCTATCCCTTTAGCAAGGCGCACGCCATCCCCAGGCATTCACACAGCAGGGCATCCCGCATCGATGTGCCTCATAGACTCATAGACTCCAGGATGGATTTTGGCTCACTTTAAAAGTTAACACAAGGACCACTTGCACAGTAAGAAAGTGTCTCTTTTATCACTCTCTTATCTTGTAACACCGTACCTAGACAGTCTTTATCACTATATATAGTCTGTTACTGTAGGTGAAATGAAAATGATCAGTAATGGAAGCTATTCAAGTGACCTGTCATTGCAGATAAAAGGAGTGTCACAGTTTCTTTTCATTTTATATGAAAAGAAAGTCCTTGCCTTTGCCTGCACCCCTCCCTCGTCCTATTGCTTCATATGTGTACTAGAAGAATACATGCATGGTACAGTAGATGTGATGTCACAAGCATGTCACCTGCCCTCCCTGCATTATCCATCCAGTATTTGCTCAGGGATATGACCACACTCCCGATCCTACAGAGCCCATAATACATTTACTAACAAGACCCTTGGGAGATCAGACTGCATGTCATGACTTCAATGGGATTTACCAAAATATGGATCCTAGGATTTCTTCTGCTTTTACATAAAGGTAAGTGGATAATTGGATAACATTATATAAACAAGTACATTGCCTCTGGCTGCACTGAAGGACAGGACCAGTGGCGGGATGGTCATAGGACCACAGGGAAGTGGATGTTGCAAATGATAATGATAAGAAAAAAAGATTTTACCAACAGGGGAAGCCTTAACCAGTATAGAATGTATTTAAGTATACAGTTATCTTTAAATTACACTATATAGAAGACACATGCTATTTAAGGTTAACCTTTATGACCCAGGTTTACAAGCCAGACCGAAACATAGAAACAAAGAAGGTTGCCAGCAGAAGGAGACCATACGGTCCATCTATGTATATACTGTATGTTCTCTTTATCTTAGGATAGATGTGTGCTTATCCCAGGCATGTTTACATTCAGTGACTGTTGATTTTTTAACTACCTCTGCTGGAAGTTTGTTCCAAGCATCTACTACTCTTTCTGTAAAATAATATTTTCTAACATTGCTCCTGATTTTCCCCCGACTAGCTTCAGGTTGTGTCCCCTTGTTCTATCATTAAGCTTCTTCTTAAAAACACTTCCCTCCTGAACCTTATTGAAACCTGTCACATATATAAAGGTCTCAGTCATGCCCCCTCTCTCCCTTCTTTCCTCCAGACTGTACAAATTAAGTTCAAGTCTCTCCTGATAAGTTTGAAGTTTAAGCCCTTCCCCCATTTTTGTTGCCGGCCTTTGGACCTGTTCTATTTGAATGGTGTCTTTTTGCAGGTAAGGTCTCCAGAATTGCACACTGTATTCTAGCTGTGGCCTCACCAGGGCTCTATACAGTGACATCACAACCTCCCTCTTCCTACTGGTGATGCCTCGAGCTATGCAGCCGAGCATCCTGGTTGCTTTTCCCACTGCCTGGCTACACTGTCCACTCATCTTGCAGCTATCAGTAATCAGTATCCCTAAATCTCTCTCCTCCGAGGTCCTGGATAACACAGTACTGCCCATACGGTGCTCAGAGCACGGATTCCTTCCACCCAAGTGCAGGATTTTACATTTAGAGACATTAAAGTGTACCAAAACCCATGGGGATTGGCCCTAGAATTTATAAGATTCCAGGGCTGCTAAATCCCCCCCCCCCCCCCCCCCCCCCCGGGGCATCCAAAATCAAGATAACCCACTGTGTGAAACCCCCCAGGTCACCCAAAAACTCACCTTCTTTCCCAGTCCATTGGCACATAGAAACATAGAAGGTTGACGGCAGAAGGAGACCATACGGTCCATCTAGTCTGCCCTTATGTGTATACTGTATGTTCTCTTTATCTTAGGATAGATGTGTGCTTATCCCAGGCATGTTTACATCCAGTGACAGTCGATTTTTCAACTATCTCTGCTGGAAGTTTGTTCCAAGTATCTTCTACTTTTTCTGTAAAATAATATTTTCTAACATTGCTCCTGATCCTCCCCCCGACTAGCTTCAGGTTGTGCCCCCTTGTTCTATCATTAAGCTTCTTCTTAAAAACACTTCCCTCCTGAACCTTATTCAATCCTTTCACATATTTAAAGGTCTCAATCATGTCCCCCCTCTCCCTTCTTTCCTCCAGACTGTACAAATTAAGTTCTTTAAGTCTCTCCTGATAAGTTTTAAGTTTAAGTCCTTCCACCATTTTTGTTGCCCACCTTTGGACACGTTCTATTTGAATAATGTCTTTTTGCAGGTAAGGTCTCCAGAACTGCACACAGTATTCTAGCTGTGGCCTTACCAGGGCTCTATACAGCGGCATCACAACCTCCCTCTTCCTACTGGTGATGCCTCGAGCTATGCAGCCGAGCATCCTGGTTGCTTTTCCCACTGCCTGGCTACACTGTCCACTCATCTTGCAGCTATCAGTAATCAGTACCCCTAAATCTCTCTCCTCCGAGGTCCTGGATAACACAGTGCTGCCCATACGGTACTCAGAGCAGGGATTCCTTCTACCCAAGTGCATGATTTTACATTTAGAGACATCAAACTCTAGTTTCCACAGTTTTGACCATCTATCCAGTAAAGCTAAATCATTTTCCATGTTGCAGACACCTCCAGGAATATCCACCCTATTACTAACCTTTGTATCATCAGCAAACAGATAAACTTTTCCTACCAAGCCTTCTCCTATGTCACTTACAAATATATTAAAAAGAATGGGGCCCAGGACAGAGCCTTGCGGCACACCACTTGTAACTCGCCTTTGTTCAGATTGCACACCATTTACAACAACGCTCTGATACCGATCCCTCAGCCAACTGGAAATCCACTGAACTATCCAGGGAGTGTGAGCAGCAGCTGCATCCCAACTATCCCATTTGAGAATGGCCATAAACTCCAGGTATAAGATCACATTACTGAGGCAAAACATATTACAAAAATTACCAATAATACAAAACGTTTGATACTATAAAAGATAAAAGTTGTTAATAGTGAACCAAGACAAACATCTGCATCTGAAGATGCATCATCTATAAAGTGGCTTGCAAATTGAGTTTATGTTAAGTTTATTGTTTATGGTTTATATATATATATATGTATATATATATATATATTACATCCTTCCATGTTCGGTTGCAGACATTGGTGCAAGGCAGCAAAGGCGAGTTTCCAGCACTACAAAAACATACCGTATGTTTTGCCCTATAAGACGCACCCAGAATTTGGAGGAGAAAAATTTTAAAAAAATATTCTGAACCAAATGTGGTGCTAAAATACCCCTTCCCCAATCACCCTATTATAGAAAGCGTGCAGAATTCCCCCAATCACATCATTACAGACCCCACATTACAGGTAGTAAGCGGGCATCCCACATTACAGGCAGTGTGCGGGTATCCCAAATACAGGCAGTGTGCAGCATGCCCCCCCTCTAGGTACTTGGGGCAGTGGGAGGCGAGCAGTGGCGGCTACTGGGACAACTGCTTGTCAGGCCCCGTGGGACACCCACCTTCTAGGTAAGCCCACAACCCCCAATCTCCGCTCTCCCCCAGGACTTCATAGCACAAAGGATGTAAGCTTACAGGGGGTGAAGGTGGGTGAACCAGAGGCAAAACTGGGCAATGCCGGGTAAGCAGGGGTCGTACGCCATCCACAGCGCGGCTGCCAGGGTTGTATTAAAGGACCAATGAAAGAGGGCATAAAAGAGACGTGCCCGTGTGCACGCAAGCACGTTCAGAGAAGCCGGGGATGCGCCGGTGAAGGGAGGAAGCGGCTGTCGTGCAGGATGAGCCCCGGCCAGCCTATCGGAGACAACGCGGGACGATCCAGAGGTGGCGGCCATCAGAGTCGTTTGCGGAGGCAGCGGTGTGTGTGTATGTTGGCGGGAGACAGCTGCTGAGGCGTGGAAGCTGGCAATGTACGTTTATGTTTGTCTTTTTTTTTGCATTCACCTGATAAGAAGCACTGACATTCCCCCCACTTCTGGGGGAAAACATGTGCGTCTTATGGGGCGAAAACTATGGTAAGGTGATTAATTCTCAGTCCTCCTCCCACATATAAAATAGTATAAACCAATGTCCTGACACTAGTGCCACATTGCAGATTTAAAATAGTTTTTTTTGACTGCTGAGATAATTCTTTTTTGTAAAATAACAGAATTAAAAGGCCCAGTAGAGGCACACACTAAATTCCTCCTACTTTATCCTCTTGGGGACAGATTAAATAAACCATTTCAAAGCATCTCAAAATCTCTTAATATATGTCTACCTTATGTATGGTAAGCAAAGTATTTTTGCTTATTTTCCTGGGTGTGGCTGAGCTGGGAAGGGCATGTCATTGTATATACTCTCCTGTGGTCAAAGACAGCTGTGGGAGTACTGTGGCTTCCCATACTCATGTTGAGTAACAGAGTGGCTGTTAGACCACTTGTTTGCATATATGAAAATCAAACGATCCCTGCTACTTCTACCATGCTTCTACCATGCACTGCAGGCAATGGAGGAGAAGCACATGGGAAAGGCATCAGATGAGCTGCTTGCTACTTATTGCCTTTGGGTTTACAGTCCCTTTAACAATTGACTAAATAAAAGCTTGAAGCATGCGTGGCCACCAAAAGAAAGTTATTGATTAAAATGTGGTGAGTTCCCTGCTCTTTAGATGTTAAAGCAGACCAAAACCCACTGAACTTGTAAAATACATTTGGCCAAAGCCGCTGCTGATGCTCCCTTCCTGGGATGTAGAACTAGAAATGGATATTTTCCATCTTCGAAAAGTCCTGGAACACTATTTTTTTGCTGTCCCTCTCTGTAAGATAACAGAGGATCATTCATTATAAAGGTGTGGCAATGACATCATTGCCACACACAACAATGACAATGAATGGAGGAGGCGGAGCTCTACAGCTAAAACAGGCGCCATTGTCAGGGATTAGAGTGATGCAGGAGCAGTGAAAATTGGTAAAAGGTACTCCTCATAGGGGGAGAAATTCATAGGATGCTAGTTAAAAATGTGAGTTTTGGTCCGCTTTAATACCTCATACAATGCAATTCTCCCAACATAATGCGATGTGTTTCACACCTTCCAAAGCTTCCCCAGAGATTACACATTGGTTTTGCACCTTTAGACCAATCCAAATGTTTTCCCAAGGGAAATATAGAGGTTTGGATGTAAATAGGAAAATGCCAGTTAGTTAATAAGAACCCCTTGTATATACAGTTAATAGGTTAATAAGAAATTAAACCTTTTTATGGTTTCCAGCCATGAAAGTGTATAGAGATTGTACTACCCTTATTCAGACTCAAGATGGCAGCTCCAGACCATAGAGGAGCATTGGGCCCTAGACTGGAATGGAGACTGTTCTAAAAGATAAGGTAGAAAGAGTTAATAACCAGAGCAGGATGCTTTGTAGAGACATAGTAACAACCAGGAGGATAGTGATTGGTTAGATGGTCTGTGAGGAAACAGCCTATCATATGTTTGGCATGTTGACGAACATGTGATGGAAGATCTAGATGGTAGATAGAGCTTATATAAGGAAGAGAGACCATGTACTAGTGTTCTAGACTACAGTTCTATATCACTTGAATTGTTGAGGAGCAGATGAGGGACCAGTCCCTGTCAGAGAGTGTGAGATAGAGATCCAGCAAGACAGCAGTGGCCACCGATAGAAACTCGGTGGAGGAATTCCTGGGAATCCTGATATGGCAGTAAGCCCAGCTGGCTGATCCTTGGCTGTGGATGTGACAGAAGGGAATATCTGTGCCATGTCTTGATGTCAACTGGAATCAATAAAGAGAAACTCTTTTATCTATTGGATTGTCTATCATACAGACATCCTCTGTGGTAGAGCCCCAGCACCCCAGCCACACAGAAACACCTGGAACACCCTGGGCCCAGAAGAACCTGCTCCCTGCCTCCTCACCAAGTACCAGGTGCTTGAGGGCTACAAAAATATAGCATATCTCCTCTGGAGCTTTGGGACTTCCAATATCCCCAGACTGTTTCTGGCATGTTCTGAACATCCTTCCATGCTTGGTCTCAGTCTTTTTTAAAAATATTAAACAGTTAGCAATGAATTACCCTCACTATACTAGATTTTTTTTAACCTGGCCTAGCATCTATAACATCAAATATTTATTTTTCGTTCACAGTTGACACGGCTGAAGGTCAGAACAGCATGACATCTCCGGCATCACTAGGAGAGGTCATTAAAAAGCTCCTTACCAATGTGGCCTCATTGATAAAACGACTGAAACCCAGAGTGACTCCAACAGCAACACCCACAGTTATGACTGCAACAACTCCTTCAACCAGTACATTAATAAAGTCCATCACTGATTCAGCTTCTTCCAACACCGGCATCACCTCTTCACCCAGCTCTGCAGCATCAATGGCAAGTGCTGGAACTCATGAAAGCTCAAAGACCTCCAATGTTCCAATAACGTATCCCTTTACTGGTAATAGTCCCTACTCTCTTTCTACTAATTCTATGGCTTCCACTACTTCAAAAACGAGTGGAAGGATTATTTCAGCTGCTAGCTCGCCAACTACATCTGAAACAAGTAATAACCACACAGCAGCTACCACAGAGACACCTCTACGTTCTAGAAGCACGTCCATTTTTACCATGATTGTACCGGTCATTACAAAAACACCTTTGTCATCTGTAAGTAAATTGTTCCCCACCAGTAGCGAACAGTCACTCACTACCAAAAGTGAAAATTCTTCTTCAGGAACTCAACTCAGCAGCCATCCATTGGCCACCACTTCCACCAGCCTGTCATCAGCTACAAGCAACCAGGCGGTCTCTGGTATGACATCTTCTGCCACCGAGTCACTAACCACAACTATATTCAGCAGGACACAACCATCAACTACAACTGCATTACCCAACACGGAACAATTTATTAGCGCAATAACACTGACTACCAAAAGTGAAAATTCTTCTTCAGGAACACATCTCAGCAGCCAGCCATTGGCCACCACATCCACCAGCCTGTCATCAGCTACAAGCAACCAGGCCGCCTCTGGTATGACATCAAACTCTACTAGTACATACACAAAACAACAAACATCACCAGTAACAACAGATACTACGAATGATGAACCTTTAACTACGACCAGTGTTTTTTCTGTAAGCAAACAATCTAACCAATCTACACCTACGTCAACAGCAGATACTTTTTCTAACAACACTGGATCCAGTGACAAATCATTTTCTACTATGACACCATCTTCTGCTTCTACTGTCAACAGACAAAATTCTTCTTTTTCTCCAAATACTCAACCATACATGCAGTCAACTCCCCCCACTGAATCCAGAAGTATAAGTCCATCAACCAATACTGGTTCATTTAATACTGTAAGATATACCACTAAAACTGTTAGTGGTCAAACACTATCAGCCACTACATTATCATCATCCCCTGCACCGCCATCTTCCACTTTTGCTTTTACTAGCCAGCAAGCAACCACCTTAACCATAGACATGACAACAAGAGCAGAATTTAGAACCACCAAAAACAACATGCCATCTACTGGCATTACCAGGCAGCAAGCCTTAACTGACGCAAAATCATACACTACGGAAGCAAGCCAGTTAACAGCCACTAATATAAAATCAACTACATGTGAGTAAAATAAATAAATAATGCCAGAGCAACTAAAACAAAATGCATGAATTTATTTCTCCCTGTTGCCTTTTAGCATCCTCTTCAAGAATGAGTTATCTGTCCTGGTTTAATACAGCTATATCTCTCGTGCTTGGATTTTGTCTTCGCGGTAAGTCGTGTTTTATATGCTTCTCATGTTAAATCAAATATAATTTTTCATCTGACTAATGAAAGATAAAATATTGACTATACAGTAGGTTATTATTTCCACTGCTTTAACAAATACCCCTATTCCAATGCCTTTACTCTATGTACCTCTATTGTATGTACCTCTCGCTTAAGTACCTAATGGCACATGTTTGGATAGGCAGGCCTCATATGAGTACTTAACAGGTTCTGATCCTTGGAAAGCCCAAAGGGTGGCAAAACATGTGTCGTTCAATGCCAGGGGGCATCAAACTAATCTTCACCGAGGACCACATCAGCATTATGGTTACCTTCAAATTTTATTTTGCCTTGGGCAGAGACAGACACTGACATTTTTTTCCCAGGAGAGATGTAGACATTGAAATATTTTTCCCAGGACAGATGCAGAATTATTTTGCCTGGGACAGATGTAGATGCAGAATTTTGCCCAGCACTGTCCCATAATCACCCCCTTACCTGGAAATAGCTAGTAATACCCCCTGAAGTAGATGTAGTACCCTCTGCTGTGGCAGTAGGTTGGGTGCGTTGGATGGGAGATGGTTGCACAGAGGCCCTGAACAGTTAGAGACACTACGCTTTTCTCCCCCAGAATGTTACAAAGATATGTGTCAGCTGCTTTTTATAGGCACCACGTCTGGAGGCAGGATTAGATATGGTACTATGATGCATCATTCAGTGCCTCCACTTGCAGTCACAATGACACGTTGCCAGTATCAGAAGCCTTGGATTGACTGGGCCAGCTATATGCGGTGCCGCCCAGAAGCAGCCATCTGTTTTACCTTTCCTTCATCACTTTTTTTATTTCTTTTTTCTTTTTTCACTCTTTGCATTCCTATTTTACACCCTCTTTTTTCTTGTCCTATTCATTGATTCCTCTTTTGTTTTTTCACATTCCCCCATCTTGATCTAAATTCCACTTTCTCTCCATTTTTGTTTTCACATTCCTTTAATCTCTCACTTTCTATGTCATCTTATATTTTGCATCTTTTCTCCTCCTTTTTCTTTTTCCACATTCCATCCATCCTGTCTTTTCTCACCCCATCTCTTTTCACATTTTCTTTATATTACATTCCCTTTTCCTTCTCTTGATTTCTGTCAGGAAACGCAAATCAGTTGAGCCTGTGAGGCAGTAGCTTCACAATGCGCTTGGAACATGCAACACGCTTTTCTAAATCACTGTCCATGTCACCAGTCCAGGGTCCTAACAGGCAGCCAATGACATGAACAAGCTTATTCGGTTAAGGTAAAAAGACAGCTCAAGTTAAATATATATTTTAATGTGATAGGCACACTAGGCAGTTATACAAACATTTATCTGTTGCAGAAATAATACAAATGCCAGTCTGAGAAGTGGGATACAGATTACAGGTAAGGTGGATTACAAACTTAAAGTGTTACAGGTAAACTTGATGCATTCAGATTAGAGGTAGGCAGGACAACCTCCGGGGGCATAAAGCAGCCTGCTGGGCCTGGAACCACAACTTACACGTGTCAGTAACCTCTGGGAAAATGGAACAGCTTGCCCCAGATTGGCATCTGGTACTTAACCCCAAGCTGGACACTCCCAATTCCACTTTGGGTGGATTTTCCAGCCCCTCCTTAGCTTGAGAGCCAGCTTAAAACCTACAAACGCTATTTTGGGCATAACTTTGAAATAGAGGATGGTACCAGTCTGGTTATGGTGTCAAGCTAGTGGGCCACCTGGAGAGTCCAAAGATGGAGTCCCTAGACAGGTCAGAAACCGAGATCCCTATTTCCTCAGGTTCCACACCAAGTATGCACAGATGCAGCTTTCAGGGGTTGTTCTGGTTCCATGCCGGCTTGGTGCTTGGACAGATAGCAGCCCTGTTATTGCCAGTTTTGTTTCAGTACCAACTGCCTGATTTCAGGGTGTTTGAAGAGAGTGTGCTCTCTGCATAGAGTAATCTGTTGGCCAGACCATGTGGCTGCAGCTCAGGCTAGAAGTGTGAAAACAACAAGGATTGTATTTTGAAGCTGCCACCCCCTGCAGGCCTGAGAAGGGACCTAGGTGAGAATTGTCACCTATTTGCTAAGGGAAGGGAATAGAGATGGCATCTGCTACAAGCATAGGACTTAGAGGGAACCAGGCATCAGGAATAAAATAAAATATATTTGCCCTATTTCTCACAATCTCTTTTCCACATTTCCTCCTTTTTCTCTTTTTCACCCCCAGTCTTTCCTTTTCTACTTTCCCTAATGCAAGTTTTTCTTGCCTCATCTCTTTGTTCCTCATCCCTGTTTTTCTTGCTTTCTCTTTCGCTCGCTTTCCAATCTTGCACAGGGCGGCACTTACCCTAAAGCGGGCCCTGGTCAAGATATAAATACCAGGCTGTAATAGACTGTAGCCATTTTACTGAACCATTTGCCTATTCCTTAAGTTTTCAGGTTGCGGTCAGTCTATGTGGACAAACTAGCCAGACAGGGCAAGGGATGTGGCTAAATATCATCAGTTCTGGAATCAATTCTGGAATCAAATATTTGTGCAAATAAATTGATCTACAAAGTTAACATTGCTTTTGTTGTGTTTTCCTTACTTAGAACTTCAAATTTTTATGATTTGGGCTTAATGTTAATAAATGGAATTCGAAGAGAAAGGATAACAACCCCAAGTGTTTGCACTGGAGTGCCACAAGTCCTGGACATTTCAAAATTGAGAAGAAACTGTTGATTGGATGTGAAAAGAAGAGATTAGTCTTGAGTCTGGTGGCTCAGACCAGATTCTGTGTTTTTATCTGAAGAAATGTTGACCAACACCTGTTTTTTTCACCGTCAATCCTTGTGAGTGTTAAAAATTAGTAAATATAGCATGCAATGCCTATAATTTGGCACAGACTCAAACTGGGCAATAGGGATAAAGCTAATGCACCAATTCAAGCTGATTTTTTAACAGCAACATTTTAATTTGCTGCATCATTTTTGATATAAAACAGCACTAAAATATTAAAAGATGTGGTCATACCAAGGCGGATGTGTGCCATCAAAATGATGCTAAACGGCACAGAATGCGCACTTCATAAATTAGACTTCTACCGTTTAAAGTGGACCAACACCCAGGATTTTGACTATCCTGGGTTTTGGTCCACTTCGGCAGGGCACCCCGAAGCTGTGTGAAACCCCGAAAAACTCACCTCTCCTCGCTCCCACGTGACTGCCGCTGCCAATCCCCGCCGGCGGACAAGCGGGAGGCAGCGACGGACAAGAGAGCGCGCCCGCCGCCGCCTCCCGCGCGTCACCCTAACAGGGCGCGCGCGCGCGCTGGCCGTTTGTGAATGGCCGGCGCGGGTGCGCGTCCTGCTAGAGGGAGGCGCAAGAGGCGGCGGCGGGATTTAGGGGTTTCTGGGGGGTTTCACACAGCAGGGTGCCCCGCAGTCAGGGGTCTGATCGGTCCGGGAATCTTATAGATTCCCGGGCCGATCATGGGAGGGTGTTGGTCCACTTTAAACGTTGTGATCTTTTGATCAGTTTTCTTTTGTCTACCTGGTTTCCTTTCTCCTCTTTGTCCCACTTTCCTTCACTGCCCCATTTTTTATTGGCATTGGGATTGGTGCCCCATGTTTTCTCTTTCTTTTCTCTAAAGCCATCTCTGCAGATTTGTTCCTCTTTGATTGTCTTCTGCCCACTATCTCAGGTTCCTTTCTATCTCCTCAGTTTGTTTGGTTTGCTAAATATCTTTCTATACTTGAGTCAGTGTAAGATCTTTGTCAATGGTCAAATTGGACTTTCCACCCTTTTTTTATTTAAGGGTTTGCCCAAGGGTGCACTATTATCCTGTGGGTTAGTGGTGTTTCCATTCAGAATGTTCATGACAGTATGCATTGTAATTAGAGATGAGCGAACCGGTTCGGACGAATATTTTGTGGTTCGTGCCGATCGAATTTTTCCTGAAATTAAAAAAAAAAAATGCCGGCATGGTGACAGCGGAGCCGGCCGGCGGGCCGGTAAAGCCGGCCGGCCCGCTCCCACCATGCCGGCATTTAAAAAACAAAAAAAAAAAAAAAAAAAAAGCATTTTTGCCGGCATGGTGGGAGCGGGCCGGCCGGCTCCGCTGTCAGCGGAACCGGCCGGCCCGCTCCCACCATGCCGGCATTTCAAAAAAAAGCAAACACTTACCTGCAGGTCCGGAGCGTGGAGGCCGGCGCCGCTCTCAGCTGTCATCTGAGGGCGCGTCATCCGCTCCCACCATGCCGGCAAAAATGCTTTTTTTTTTTTTGTTTTTTAAATGCCGGCATGGTGGGAGCGGGCCGGCCGGCCCGCTCCCACCATGCCGGCATTTATGATGGGGAACTTCGTAAAAGTTCGATTCGGCCGAACCCGAATTTCTTTGTGAAATTCGGCGAATCGGCCGAATCGAACTTTTCAAAAGTTCGCTCATCTCTAATTGTAATATTACCGATTCCCAGTTTCTATTTTAAAGAGGAACTTCAGACCTCTAACATGCTAGATCCTAATAGCCCAATAGCTCAATGCAGCATACGCTTTGAATGACAACGTCTTCCACACCATCCTACTGCTTTTTACACCCCTCAGCGTCTTGGTCTTCTGTGACAGACACCAGTGGAGCTTAGCCGTGGTGCCATCCTCCCCCTCTACCCTCACTAGTTGCATTTTGCTGCATTTCTGATCCTCCCTGCAGCCTCCCTGGCCCAAGATGAAGTGCACAGGGTAAGATTTGGTGGTCGGCGCAGTGCATCATGGAACAGAGAAGATGACAAAATGGAGCTTCCCTGCAGAAAGCACCTGAGAACAATGTTCGAGAGCAGGAGGAAGAGCAGAAGACAGGTAAGTTAAACCTGCCAAATGTAGACTCGGGAGTTTAAAGGGAACAGAGGTTAAAAGTTTGGGGTGTTTTTGAGAACTCTCCAGACAGTCCAATGTTCCTCTTTAAAGTTGTATTGACTGTCTTCCACAAATTCTGGATGTAATTGCATTTCCACCAGAGATGAAGTAGAGTGGCTCTTTTGGTTTGGCACCACCAGCAATTTAAATCCAGAACCATCTTGCCAGCTAGTCGGAAATATCTTGTGATCATTTTAAGGCAGAATATTTAGATTGAAGTGCAGTGGATGCAGCTAAACCAATGATGAATGGTGCTTCCTTTCTCTAAATGCTGTCAAGTGAGCACAAACGAGATGAATAAGGCAGAGAAGCAATAATGATGGGCCCTCTGGACCTTCTGGGCCATGCCCTTGGCATAAGGAGGATTGAATAGATAAGACCCTTCCCCAGTCTGCATCAGTGAAAGATTGGCCAAGATCTAATTCCCATTTTTGGATAAAGGGTGATTTATTTCTTTATTGTATTGTGGAGAATATTTCATAGCAGTTAGAGAGAGTAGAATAGATATAAGTGGTAGAAGAGATGTTCTGCCAAAGATTTTGTAATACCAATCTATCGATTTTGTTAGGAGGAGTTGGGTGCAAAGAAAGCTTCCCTCCTTTTGCTGTGCTTAAAAATCACATAATCTAAGCTTTACCACAATTCGCAAATATGCAGCACTCTAATGAGAGAATTCATTATTATATGATTATACGAGATCATAGCTTTCTTAAATACAGGATTTACTGTAGGTATGGCATCACTGCAATCATCCTGTCTGGGTAGGGTAAATACGTAGGAGATTTGGTACAGCACGATTCCTGCAGGATATTTAAATGCAACTAAATCGTCCTCAGCAGGCATTAAGACATGTCAAATTATGTAAGAGTTACATATAGGCAAGCTGGAACTTGTAGTGCTGTCTGAGCCATTGTGGGTACAGGGCGGTGATTAAATGATCAGCTCTCATGGAATGTGGTTCAGCAAGGTCAGCCTGCTCTTTTAGTTGTAGAGTCATTAATATAGGGTGACGACTGCTGGCCAATGTGTATAAGTGAACTAACCCCTCCTATTTACTAAATGCTGTATACATAACATTACAATGGCTTGTAAGTACTGTTAAGCATACTGTATAACCTGCACTGCATTGTACCCACAGCCCACAATAAAGCAGAGATCTTTCTTATAAAACACATGTATAAAAGTCTGGGATATTCAGTATTAAGTAGATAGTGACACTGTTCATACATTACATTGTGCATTTAAAATGCTTCCTGTACTAGCTTATTGACTTGTAAATAATGTAATACCTAAATAAAAATACAATTAAAATCGCAAAAAAATAAAAAATAATTTTACTGCATACAGTATTATTTTGTATGACCTGCTGATGTGACAGATAAACATTGTTTTGATTCCATATGCTAGGTCCAGTTAAACAACAACCCTCGGGGCATCCCACTGTGGGATGTCCAGCTATGTGTAACCCGCAGATCACCCGTGTTCCTTACCTTTCTGATGTGCCCATAGCACATGCACAGCTAACGGCGGCATCTTTCGCATCTTTCTCCGGCTCGCAGGGGTTTCCCGGGTTTAGCTCAACTGTAGTGAAAAAGGCGATTCCATACCCGAACTTGACCCTGAGGTGTAAAATGGAATAAGGTCCCCCTTCCAATGCACTAACCAGCCCAAAACATCAAGCTTAGCAGGGCCGTCAGGCACCCGGCTCTTACGCACCCCCCTGTCTGTTGGGGGTGCGGGTAATAAGACAGGGGTACCTGCAAGCCACCTGTCGGCACATCAAGCAGGTGGCTTGCAACTCCCCTACCCTAAGAACTATATAGGGGTCCATTGGACCACTTACCAGTTCACAGTTATAAAAAAAAAGAATCACATCACAATAATACATCTTAATTGATCTAAATTCAATCAATGGATACCTTTAACGTCGGGGTCCCTCGCCAACTTCTCATTTGAGACAACAGTGGACAATAGTCCACCATCTTTTTGCTGCCACTGCCCCACGGCAACTGGGGTTTCTATGCTCAGAGGAGGGGCCTCTGAGCATGTGCGTCATTGGAGAGCAGAGGGGATTCACTGGCCATGCCTCTGAATATACAAGAGCTGTCACTGGAGGAAAGTCCAGTAGCATGAGAACAAACAAACCCAGCCGGGCTGTCAGCTGCGAGTTCCAGCTGACAGTAGAGCTCCAGGGAGTGGGGGGGGGGGGGGGGGGCTGGACATGCTGTTTTATCCGAACTTTGAACATGAACTTCTGGGAGAGGTCCATGTCTGAGTTTGGGGACCTCGTGTTTGGTACAAACAGCTTGGGTTTGTTGATGCCTAATCTTGATAATCGATCTAACAGTGTATGGCCTGGCCTCTGGCAGCATCCAAACTCCATAATGTTAGTGGTTGGTAATAGGCACACCAGAAATTGAGAGAGATAAAGATTAAGAGGGTGCTATTGAGATCCTAGGTGTCTCGCCACTTAACGCCTCAACAAGAACTTCTATTAATTTAGCATCCACACGCCACACATTTGTGTGCACTTGTTAGCAGGGATGCTACTCCTGGAGATAGAGGTGGTCCCAATCTGATGGTACTCTACAAGTGTGGTGGCTGGGATGACCTACCGATCTGTGATACTCTTCCCTAGTAGATTACCCTGGGGTAAAGCCTCCCTGTACTGTACCCCCAATAAAGAGGATTGTGGATGTTGATGCAACCTGCTAACTTTGTTCCAGATCTGTTGAGATGCCGAATGTATGCTTGCCAGCAGTTCACCAATTGTCCCACCACCTGTACAAAAGTGTTACTGCACTATGACACAACACCGCACAACAGAGCAAAGCGTTGATAAAATGAGCAACCAGATAGACTGGTTTAATACTGTATAAAGGACAATAGAAACACTGGTCAGAATGTGGCATACTGATAGATAATAGATTTTAGATGTCTGTGTAAAAATATCAGAGGATATATGAATTTGATTAGAGCTTGGAAATGTATGAATATGGGTGGAGAAGGGCAGGGTCAGCCCACTGGAAAGTTTTAGCTTCACTTCATGCTTAGGTGACCACACAGGAAGTTCATGTAAAAGACACGAGTATCATTTTGACCAAAGAGGTGTCACCGACTCTAATTCTTGTGCTAGTCTGCCTTTGAATTGCATTTTATATACAGTGTCTTGAACAAAACCATGCATACCTCTTGAACTAAAGTAACACAAATTAGCAAGTTTTTGTGAAGTGTAAAGAAAATAATCAAAGAAAACAAAGGGGGGGATGGCAGCTGCTCAGACCAATTTATAACTAACCTGGGAGGTGCATGTGAGCAGGGCAATTAGGATACACAAGTCTTAAAAGGGGCCACAACACTCAACCCTCAATGTGCTGCACTCACAGTTATAGGGCAACCTAAGGTAAGCTGCTCCCGATTTATCTGTTGCATTGTATGTCCCAAAGGGGGATCTCAGAGATTAGAGTTAGAACTGTACCTCACAGAGGCACCTTGGTGCTTGGTGGTGCAGCACTTCTGCAGATGTGTGTGGACCAAGACCTCTGCTTTTAACCAGATTTAGAGACAGATTATAGGTTTGGCTGCAAGCTAACAGGGTTAAGTGCTGTGGACCCTTTAAGACTTGTGTAAAGAAAATAATAAATGCTTCTCCAAATTAAGAAAATCAATTGCGACCAATAGCCTTTAGAAGTCACCTAATTTGCAAATAGAGTCACAGAACTAAGGTTCTGTAAAAGTCTCAGATGTTTATTAAAGAACATTAGCGAACAAACAGCATTATGAAAACCATAGAACACAAGACAGCTCAGAGTGTTGCAGGGTTATGGTTAGGAGCAAGCTGCAGAGATCCACAGTTCAAGTGGGAGAATCTGTCCACAGGACAACTATTAATTGTGTACTGCACAAATCTGTCTTTTATGGAAGAGTGGTTAGAAGAAATCCATTTTTGAAAGCAAGCCATAAGAAGGTCGGTTGGCAGTTTGCCTCAAGATATGTAAAGGGAGCAGCAATCACTTAAAATAAACTGCTCTGGTCAGATGAGAATTTATGGCATAAATGTCAAATGCTCTATGTGAAGGAAAGCAAACACTGCACATAACCCTGATCACACATCCACAACATTAAACATGGTGGTGGCATCATCATACTGCAGCAGGAACCAGGAAACTGGCCAGAGATGGATGGAGCTAAATATGGGGGGGATCCTGCAAGAGAGAGGCTGCAAAAGACTTTAGACTGGGGTGTAAGTCCCCTTTCAGCAGAACTAAACATACAGCCAAAGAATAATTATAATCAAAGCATATTCATGTGTTGGAATGGCCCAGTTAAAGAGGAACTTTACAGGTATTGGGGAGTTAATAACAACTCCAGAAACCTGGCTTGCTCGGCCCCCCTGCCCCTCCAGTGTAACAATTGAAAATTATAAACTTACCTGTCCAGTCACATCACGCTCCAGTATCTCTCAATCCCGTGCCATCCCGTCATGCTCTGCGCCGCCTCTCAGATCTCGCACATGAGCAGTGTCACTGCACAGGCTACAATGACACTCAACGCAAATCCCGCATGATTTGAAAAGTAGCGTGGGACATTTGAAGAGGAACGAAGGGTGAGTACGGCTAAGGCTTGTAGCCTTCACTCTGGCACGGCTAAGGGGGAAAGGGGTGCAAGGGAGCCAGGAATACTGCCTGATGTTGACATTTTTTAGATAATGCCGACATCCAAAAGGCAGTTAGGGAGGGTGGAGGGATGTTTAGAGAGGAACATCAGAAAAGGTCTGATGTTCATCTTTAAAGCCCAGGCCTAAATGCCATTAGAGAATCTGTGACATGACTTGAATATTGCTGTTGACACCTGTTCTCTATCCATATTTGACTTAACTAGAACTAAGTGGCAAAGAAGAATGGTAAAAAATTTGCAAAGTTGATAAAGATATATGGCTTGATGCAGAGCCTCCCCGTTCAGCTCCCCCGTGCATTTCCCCGTTGGTTTTGGCCTTTGATCGGGTCAGGAAAGGGTGCTACGTTGATTTTAGTGTGCGTTTATGCACTCAGGTGTGCGCTCAGCCGCCTTTCCGATTGTCGGCTCGCACGAGGCTGTTTCCCGGGAAAACGTACGCCTCGTTCATTGGTCCGTTTTTTTCAGTGATGCAGAGCCTTGATTTCCGCTTGAAAACACCCTAATAAAACGGGGCCGCCGAGCCTTCACTTACGGCAAGTCTGACCAGCCGTATTGGAGCTACGTGCTATTTGGGAATGCATTCCTCTGTGGGCCAACATCAAAGGCGCCAGCTACGCCGTCTGTTAGTTCTGAGTATGGCAGAAACCAGGCTGCAGCGCACGCCTTTGGACATCGATGGCATGAGTGACGTTGACCTATTCGAGCTCACCCGCCTTAACCGTGTTTCTCTCCATGCCTTGTATAGCGAGCTGCGGCCATGGTTAGCCCCCACCACAAGAAAGGGGCATGCAATTGCAGGTATGACCAAATTGGTTGGCTGCCTGCAATTTTTGGCGAACGGCTCGTTCCAGAGACTGGGTGCCTTCTCCCTGGGGATGTCCCAGTCTACGCTGAGCCGCAGCCTAACCAAGTTTTTGGATGGCATGGCTACCCTGGCACAGAATTACATTTTTTTCCCTCAAACAGGGGAAGCCTGAAATGCGGTTAAGCTGGGCTTTTATAACATAGCCGACATGCCCAACGTCCTTGGTGCAATCGATTGCACACATGTCTCGCTCATCCCCCCTGCGGACCAGGAATATCTGTTCAGGTATGTGGTTTGGGTCTGCTTTTTTTCTGGTTCTCACACATTTTTTATGGCTCACACTAATTACACTTGTGTTTTGCTTGGTGCAGGAACAGGAAGATGGGCCATTCCATCAATGTTCAGGCAGTGGCGGGCCCTGATCTTCAATTTTTCAGTCTGTTTGCTGGCTTTCCTGGGTCCACGCATGATGCGCACATTTTGAGGAACTCCAGCCTCTATCAACGGTTTCAATCTGGAGATATTTCTGGAGGATGGTTACTGGGTATGTGTATTAAAGTTGTATTTCTTGGCCCCCAGGTTTGAATGTGGATTTGCCACTACCCCACTAATCTGTGAGACCTTTCCTGGAAACTTGAAAAGGTTTTTGGTTTAATTAATGGGTGAAAGTATTCTCCACTATTGGCTTATGTTCTGGCCCTCTTATCTCAGTAGCATTACGCAGGCATTTTTAAGGAGTGTACAGGTTGCATGTGTTTGTAGGCTCAGTAAAAATGTCAATTCCTCCCACCATACCTAGCTCACCTATTTGTCCCTGTGTACTAATGTTTCTATGCACACCTAAACCTTTTTTTAGGCATCCACCTTATGTTTGTCTTTTGTATTTTGGCAGGTGACTCAGGCTATCCCTTGTTACCATGGCTGCTCACACCCATCCTTCACCCATCTTCCCAGGCACAGGAGCGCTACAACACAGCCCATAGGAGGTCTCGCTCTGTGGTGGAACGTGCCTTTGGGTTGTGGAAGATGCGTTTCCGATGTCTGGATCACAGTGGGGGTTCTCTTCAGTATCAGCCTGGCAAGGTTATCAAAATAATTATTGCTTGTGGGGTCCTGCACAACCTTGCCATTAGAAGCAGGATTGCTCGATATACTGACCTGGGTGCAGAACCTTTCCCTATTTCTGACGAGCAGACCCCTCCTTACACTGGTACACAAAGTGGGCCAGCACACACAATCCGTGCTGACCTTGTGGCCAATGTATTTTCTTGAAACCACCCCCTGTCTGCAGGCTGGGGAAGATTAAATCACACCTAATAAGTGTTACATGCTGGTCACAAAGCGACTCTAAATGCATTTGGCCTTTACCTCTGCTGCCGGCGCATGTCCATTTTTGGCCAACTATATGATTTCAGGTCCACAACTGTCCGCTTGATTTGTTCAGTATCTCGATGGACAGAACACCATAATGTACCCAAACAGCATTGGCAACAGCCATGCTTTGTGCTTATCAAAAACGGCCTGTTAGGGACCCACGGCGTGGTTATCGCCCACATGGGTGTGTGTTGCCCCCTGCATCACTTGAAAGAGATGGTTGGCTATCTGGGGAGTCGTGTGTGGTTTTTGGGCCGGTGGTTGAGAATGGGTTAATGTCTCCTTGCTCCTGCGTTTTTGGGAATGTGCCTGTGTCTGTGGAGTCCCCACCGTTTTAGTTGGTGCATGTTCTGCATTTGTCTTGTGCCTGCTTTTGTGTTTTATTTAGGATGAGGCATGTGTGCGGCTGCTATGTGGCTTTGGCCTTGGTTGGCTCTTTGTGCTCCCTTTAGGTCTGCCCATATTGATATGGTATCCCACACCAAGCGGAGTGCCTTGAACTTTAAATATTTTTACAACTGCGGTTGCGCGCCTGCGCGCACGCACGCACGTCACCGCGGGGGAACGTCAGAGCTAGATTTTGAAAAAGAAGCCAAGATGTCCCCCGCCGTCTTTACAACGGAGCAGGACGAGATCATCATGGATGTGAGTATGCGAGCGAGCGAGCGTGCGTTTATGTGCGCGCACACATTCCTTGTAATAAAAAAATAAAAAAACGCAAGAATAGTCTGAAACAACTTAGTTTGTCACGTTACAGACCAGCCCACCTTAGTTTAACCCATGTACGCAGCTACAAACTAGCCTACATGCAGATAGCAGAACTAGGGCAATGTGAGGCAGCAAGAGGTTAATAAAGTGACTTGATTTAGGCCAGGAAACTTGTTAATGTATTTTGTGGATTAATGGTGTGTCCTTGTCTCTTTTTCTAACAGATGATGCTGAGGAATCGCTACGACTTCCTGCCGTCAGATTATGACAAGCGGACGTTGGCCCTGACGGTGGTGGACGGACGCGATTGAAAGAAGATCCCAAACCACCTATACCTTCACTCAGATCGCCCAACACTGGTCTGATTTAAAAAGAAGGCATCAGCCCCGGGTGAGGCGGTACTTCGCAACACATTTCCCATGTAAGTGTAGAAAATGTCAATGCACCTCTAACCCTGGCATCGCCTGGGCGTGGTTTGTATTTCAGCCCATGAATGGAATTTGCGGTTCCGCCCCACCCGGACTAGGACACGCAGCCCAGTGTTGGGCGAAACAGGTGAAGGTGTAGGTGGCCCACCGCCAGGGTCAACGGCCACCCCCTCCTCTGTAAGTGACTCGGAGGAGCCGCTGGACCTCAGCATGCAGGGGAGGGGGCAATCTGACGGCAGGGAGTCGAGCAGAACAGAGCCTCAACCTGACTCCGGTAAGGGAAATATAGTTAGATCTGTGGTAAGACATGCATTAAATACAGATACTCATGTGCACTATTGTTGTAGATTCAGACGTCGCTGGAACATCCCAAGGGATGAGTGAGGAAGGGGGCGAGGAGGAAGAGGTTGCTGGGGCAGGTGAGTAGATTGATACCTAGAAGCCTAACTTAATATTATATTAATGAAAGAACAACAGTCTCTAATATCAGTGTGTTTGTCATCCATACAGATTCCCAAATGTCACAGAGGGATTATGAAGGGAGACTCCGCCCCTGACGCAATGTGCGGCCTAAACCTTGTAAGTGGTGTTTATTTAAACTAAAGTAAATGAGCAAACATTTCCATTTCACCAAAAAACACATTCAACAGTTCCCTCAAAATCTATCCAAAAAAGCCCTTAAAGCGGACCTTAACTATGAATAAGAGGCTAGCTTAGATAGTTCCCACATCCTGTACATACAGATTGTCCACCTTACAAATCATGTTACCAACCTTTTCCATAGCACATCTCGGCTCTGTGTGAGCAAAGCACAGCTATAACCCACCCCCTGTACCTTATCCCACTCTCCTCTCCTCAGTAAGTGTGATGCTTCAGAGTCAACATGGCGTTGCACGTATCCTAAATTCCTGAACTGAGTTGCAGCCCAGTGGGGGAAAGAATAATAATTGATTGACTAAAAAATTAATATATATTAGTTTAAGATGCTGTGGAAAATTATTTAAAGAGTTTGGGCTTTTCATTAAATCACGCAGAAGGTCCGGGTTAAAAAGTGCCCCCCAAAAAAACCAAAAAAACCAAACACAATAAACAATGCTAAAGTAATGTTGTTTTTCATTCACAGATCCAAGAAAACAACAGGCTACAGACCCCGAGGCCTAATTTAATTTGTTTTACTTTCAAAATGTAAATATTTTTATTTTTAGGTTTAAACAAAAATTAAAAAAAAAAAAACACAACTAAAGCAAAACCCAAAAAGGTTATTAATAAATACTTATTAATATTTTGAGAGTTGTCTTTCCTGCAAAAGTACCATCACACAACATCAACACACATTTACATGACACACAAAAGGTTTAGATATGGGACAATAAAACAGAAAAAAACACAAACAATTAAGGTATGCATTAAAGCCAAGAAAGAAGGAACTACTAGATGATTAAGGTATGCATTAAGGACAAGGAAACCCCCACAAAAAAACAAACAAAATAAAAAAGATGTGTGTCAAATTTGCATTTGTGGCCATATGCATATTCCAATGGAGTTTGCGCGATGTGCGCTTGCGTGTAGCCAGATTGGCAACTGAAGAGCCATGGAGATGTAAGTATACTTGCTCAAACCACCAAAATGGAAGGTCAAATACGACGGAAACCAAGCAGGTACGTTCAAAAAGCCAGGAAAAATCAGGGAAAAACGGGCCGCCCGTGTGAACGTGAACGGGAGCCCCGATCAAATTGAAGGCACCCGAGAGAGCAAAAAAAGCTTTCCGAGTAAAGTGAAATTGACGGATCAGTTAGGGAGCCATTCCGACCGAGGCTCTGCATCACATTTGACATACCTCCCAACTTTTGAAAGCAAAAAAGAGGGACAAATGTTGCCTTTTTTTTACCATTAAGCCACGCCCCTAGCCACGCCCCCTAGCCATGCCCATAAAGGGAAACACCACCTAAAAATTACATAATGATGAAATTAAAACTGGCAAGCCCTCGCGCACACATGCATACAATAGTGTGATAGTGTGAGAAAAGGGAGAAAGACAAGAGAAAGGAGAAAATTGAGGAAGAAAGAGAGAGAGGGAAAAAGAAAGTAAGAGGAAAAAAAGGAGAAAGTTAGGAGGTTGGGAAGACGAGTAAAGAAAGAAAAAGGAGAGATAAAGAAGGTGAGAAATAGAGAGAAGGAAAAATAAAAAGAAGGAAGTGAGTGAAGCAAGGAAGAGAGGGAAAACAGAAGTGGGAGAGGTAATGAAAAAAGAGAGAAAAAATGTATAGCAATAGTGAGTGAAAGAAAAGAGAAAGGGAGGAAGAGGAAGGAGGGAAAGAAAGAAAGGAGGGAGAGAGAAAGAAATAAAGAAAGAGAGTAAAGAGACGGGAAGAAGACAGAATGAAAAGAGGAGAGGAGGAATGGAGTAAGAAAAGAAACAGGGAGAGAACGAGAGAGATGGAAGTGAGAATTGAAGAAAGGGAGAGAGAGAAGAGCAAGGACAGCAGATAAGAAAGAGGAAGGGCAGTGAAAGAACAAAAGGAAGAAAGAAGGCAGTATGGGAGTGAGGGAGAAGGAGTGAAAGGTGGAAAGGGAAGAATGTAAGGAAGAAAGAAAAGGTGAGAAAAAGAAAGGGAAGAAGGAAGGAGTGGGAGAAGGAAAAAGAGAGGAAATGCAGAGAGGAGGGGAGAGAGGGAAGGATGAAAGGAAGGAGTGAGGGAAATGATGAAGGAAAGAGAACAAAAAAGAAAGAGAGAAGGAAAGTTGAAAACGAGATATATAATAAAGCGTGGTGGAGAGAGAGAAAGAAAGGCAGAGAAGAAAAAAAGAGAAAAACACAGCGAGAAATGTGTGGAGGGGGAAAGATAAAGGAAGAGAAAAAGAATAAAGGAATGGACAAATAAAAGAAGCAAGATAGTTCAAAAAATTAAAGCAGGAAGAAAGAGAGAGAGATGGGGAAGGAAGGGGGAAAGAAAAAGAAGAACAGTGATAAAGCGAGAAAAGGACAGAGAATAGAAAGGAAACCCAGAATAGAAGCGAATGAGGCAGACTGGCCACAACTAATATATCATTCACTTGCCTTTTCTCTACTTTACTCTTGTGTCCTGCAAGTCTGACACCTCCAGGACACTGATGATCGCAGCGCGCGGGGGGGGGGGGGGGGGGGGCGATCGGCGGAACAGCCTCACTCGGCAAGCCCGCTCCCCTGTGCAGTCTTCTGGAACTGACAGTCGGGGGAGGAGGGCAGAGATCAATCACTCCGACAGCCAAACATGATTTAAAAGAAAGTCCCCGGCGGCTGGTGGGAGCGCTGCGGGAGCTCTGCTGCTTTTTGATTTTTACCTTATCTTCCCCCTCTCTCTCCAGCCATCCTATCTTCAGCACAGAGCCCGGGCACAGCGTAATTGTGCCCCGCCCACTCCTCCATCATTGGCCCAGCCGCGATTGGGCCTCCACAAACCAGCTCTGCCTCTGCTGATGCCGGCGCATAGCACGGTACTAACCGAAGCACAGCGCTCCACAGCGGGGGCGGTAGCCGGGACATTTCTTGAAAGGGCGGGACCACGGGACATGGGGGGCTTCCCGTGAAAGTCCCGGGCAAATCGGGACACTTGGGAGGTATGCATTTGAGCCACGATTCAAACGGGAGCCCCGGACAATCGGAGGGTTTTAAGGGCAGTTCAGAGGAGGCTCTGCATCAGGCCCATAGCCCCAGAAACAGGGCCGGCTCCAGGTTTATGTGGGCCCTCAGATGACATGGTCACATTGGACCCCTTTGCGTTGGAGAGTCGCGGGTCAGGGAGTCTAAAAATTCTATGGCCAAAACTTCGAAGGGCTGTTTGCCCTCTAACCCCCCCCACATGCAGCATAGCCGCGTTAAAGTTCTTTAACTATACTGTGCCAGCTGTCAGCTGACAGGGCTTGCCGGGTGCTGACGCTGGCCCTGTCCAGAAACTTGAAGCTGTAATTGCAGCTAAAGATGATCCTACAAAATATTGAATTAGTGGGCTGAATACATATGAACGCAAACCCTTTCCAGTTTTTTTTTTTCAAAAATGTGTAAAAGCAGCATGTATGATTTTATTTACATGTGCTACTTTGTGTTGCTCTAACATCTCATAACATTTGGGATGCCTCACTGTGTGAAAACCACCAGATCTCCCAGAAAAACTCACCCATTTATGGTCCTATGGTACATGCCCAGGCTTCTTGCCAATCAGAGCCGTTTCAATGCATATCCACAGCAGTGGGACACGCTCCCAAATGGCTGAGGACGAGGTTGCCTGGACAGGCCAAAGATGCTGGGGATGCGGCCACTGATATTTATATTGGCAATGGAGCCAGGAAGAAGTTTAGTTTTGCAGCACCCGGGGGAGTCACACAGTGGGGCACACAGCCCTAGGCTCCAGGGCCAACCCTGTTGGGTTTTGTTCTGCTGTAGAAGTTTGTAGATGTAATGTTACAAAATGTGGTTCAAGGTATAGGAATACTTTTTCATAGCACTGCAAGTCATGTACATGTACAAATATTTTTTTTGCCTCGGGTGAGTCAACGAGGCGAGTCAAAGTAAAACATTATGTATAAAAAATTATAATATTTCTTTATCCACATTCGGGCTCAGATGCTGAAGGAAATGACTATTCTCTTGGAAAAAAGATGGTCCCACCAGCAACATTCTCCACATACTCCTATATGGGAAACAAAACGAATACAGCTTTGGTGCCCAGAAGCCCATACGACAATTTAGTGCAAACAAGTAAGTCTGGTCAGCAGTCATGCTTCACTTACAGTTTTAAAAGAAATAACTCAACCGTCATTATATTTTTGCCAACAAATCCGGGCCTCGATTCAATAAGAATTGAACAAAAATTCTCATAGTAGTATAAAATTTAATTTATCAGAAAAAAAGCCTTACAATGTCACTGTTGCTGAATCACCAGCTAGAAAAATAATGACAGTCCTTTAGTACTTTTTTTACTCCTAAGAAATGTAGTAAAAAGTTCTTTTGATTTTCATTGTCTTTTTACCTGTTGATTCGGTAACAGTGACATTCTCAGTCTTTTTTCTCATAAAGTGAGTTTTTTACTACCATGAGAATTTTTTAAACCTTTATTGAGTCGAGGCCCTGGTCTCAGTATTAGAGTTGCTTTTCACACTATTTTGGTATAGTTCTGCCACTGTCGGCATTTAAAGCATGGTGCACAGCTAAGCTGACGAATCAGATTCATGTGTTGTTATTGGGTGGATCACGGTAATTAGTTTTAACTAACATTTCAGGAAGATTAGATATGAGTGATACGTTCTGCTGCTGATTTTAATGTGAAAGTTATCTCTGTAGAGGTCAGTTCCAAAAAAAAGAACAAATAGAATCTGTTAGTTACCACTAAATATGAAATAAATTGTACAGTTAACTCTTCCCCTATTGCAACAGGTTGATAGAAAGTAGTAAAGTGATGATTAAATAGACACATTGACTGAAGTTTAAAGTTATACTAAAGGTGAGCGCCCGATTGTTGTCCCATTTTATTTGTCCCAAGTTATTTGTAAAAGTATTGGAGCATTGGAGATGCAGAGAAAAAATGAAGACAAACAGTGGGTGTGGCAACAGCGGTGTGATGTAAGCACACTGTGTGCTTTACATATATCATAGTAAAATAATAAATTTCTTTTATTATTCTTGTTCTTGTGCCACTAGTTACTTACTGCCAGCACATAATGTGACCAGAGAGAGGAGAGAGAGAGGCAGCCAATCAGGACGTCTGGGGAGGAGGGGGGGGGGGTGCTCTACAAGGTCCACTGAAGACTGATTGAAGGACCTGGTCAGCGGGGTGGAGACTGAAAGCTGAATGAGGAAGTGGCCACTGGTGGCCAGGGGCCTCAATGGCATCATGATTACAGCCAGCATGCCTGATTTGTAGGTGGGGGGGGGGGGGGGGGGACAAAAATAAAAAATAAGGGCCAGTGGTATTGCTGCTCTTCAGATCTGAACATGCAATATTTGGATCGAATGAGACAAAGACCTGAAACCTAAGCTTGGTACTAGTTACAGTATATGCATGGTGAATGCAAACAGCCATTACAGTAACTAATCACTTATAAAAGTTGCTTGCAACTATCTTTGCTGCATATGGCTCCCAAGGTAAAAAGTGTTGGGACTAATGACTAGCTGAGCAGGATCTATCAGGTGTGGAAGCCCTCTGGCAGGATAGTACCGATTATCCAGCATTCCATATTCCTGGATGATGGATACAATAGCTCTGGGCACTAATGCATTGACCTCTTGGCCCAGCAGCTGTAATCTACTTCATACCAGGGGGCAGATGTTGCAGCTGCTCTGCTGGCATCTTTAGTGGGGAGTGCAGGTCATCCCTCCTCCTTTATTGGCGGTCCATGAAGCTAGTGCTGGGCTGCCTTGGAAGGAATCTTGTATACCATAGAGGTGGAGCCTTTATGCAACCCCCTATGTGACTGATGATGTCACTAAAGGGGGCAGACATAAAGGGAGTATTAGATTTTAAAATTGTATTTTTTTTAACTTTCCGTGAACTTGCAAGGAGTCCAAGGGGCTCTGTACCAGTTTACAAGTATTGGTGGCTGGCATGATCTCACCCAGATCTTGTATCTAGTATAGGGGAAACTGGCTGGAATTGACAAGATCTGGATTGAATCTAGCTTCTGCCCAGATCCGAAGCCCATCACTTATGGGTCAGTATGGGTTGGTTTTCTGTGGACATTGGTTTGAGATTCAGATTTAGGTCAGTGTTAAATTCAACAAATAGCAAATTGTTTGAATCATTTTTATTTTTTACTTAAAAAAATCAGAAGCACATCCTACTTCCCCTTTAGGCTAGCAGCCCAGCTTACCAGATATAGGAGTGGGTAGCCCAAGATCTGAAGACTGAAAATCTGGCCTCCAGCTATGGCAACTGATCATTATCATGGTTCAGGTCCATTTTTCTTCCAGAGATGCAAGAGGCCCATGTCTATTCAAAGACTCCGCTCTGCACTCCCACTTCCACACCCCCTGCTCAATTACCCACACCCTTTTCTGCCATCCAAGGATGTAGAAGAGCCATATTTCCGGTGTTGCTTGAGGGGTGCAAATGGTATTCTGACTCCTACAAAAGAGGACCAAGAAAGCTGAAGAATTTTAACCCATGCACCATCCACATACAGAGGAGACAATGGTTAGAGTCTTTTCCATCCCACAGTGTAATGCACACATCACATTGCACTGTGAGTGATCTAAATTCACTCAATAGCTTTTTGACTCATGACTTCTTTAGAAAGTATCACAGCTGACAATAGAATCAATTAAGGTAAATTAATAGCTATCTGTCTTAAATAATGTAACACAATGGACCTCTCAACAGGGAGATGACATGCTTTTCAGAGTGACTCATCTTGTTTGCTTTAGCAGGAGGGAGAGATAGCCCATCCCAAGGTTTTACCTCCCATTCCAATATATGGCTCTCTGAGTTTTGTCACCTTTGTACTGTATTTGCAATTTTCTGAGAAATTCTTAGTGCCTTTCTCTTCGCTTATTTCTTGCATGGTTACCATGATGGGTGTAACTGGTGATTCCATGGAGAACTTCAAATAGGTGGTATTTTAGCATTCGCCCGACAAAGAACACAGTAGAACTGGGGGTGATTTCAGCTCCAGTGCCAAAGATGTTGTCTTAATTTTTGGAAATTTGTAGTCATTCTGAATAGTAAAATAAAGTTGGATGGCTAGTAACGTTTATTTAGGAAACAGGGATGAATAAGCACCTTTCCAGACAAGAGGACTGTCCTTGTTAATTGGCATCCATCAGAAGCACTGACAACATTTTAAAAGTGAATAGAGAGAATATGTTAGCAGCTAAATCATGGAGAGATTGGGGGTGTCAGTGTATCAGCCAGTGATAGTCATTTTGTATTCTAGAAAAACTTGTATGGTGTTATATTGTTTTTTAGTATTAGGGCAAATCTGAAATCAGCTCAAGACTTCCACTTTAAGCACTGTATATTATAGATATCTTTTATAAATGAACTGCCACACACCTTCTCCACACAGTTCACACCTACTAAAACACCCAGAAGTGCCAACAGCCTAAGCTCTGATCATATCAAAGAATATTTACTACAGGAAAAGCTCAAAATTATCAGTGATTCTAGGATAGAGCCTTCACACCCATTGCGAGCCTATAAAGAGATGGTGGCTGCAGAATCCTTCCTGTTTGGAGGAGCTGATTAGGTCCTATATACTCTTCCACAGCAACCAATGAAATTGGCAATATGAATATACTGGCTGCTGCTGTTCACCTTACAGGTAAGACATCCATTTTTAGTATTATGCTTTACCATATGACAAGCAGTTCTGTTAGTGCTCATCTTTCTTAATCCTAAATTCTTGTATTTTTTAAGGATTTTTTTCCTTAATTTTAATATTGTTTTAATGTTTTTACTTTTACGTTTATTTATTTTTAATTAAAGTAAATTGTGATATATTGTAATGAATTTAAAATAGTATTTTATTTAAAAAATACTATTTTACTAATTAATTAAAAAAAATATTTTACTAATCTACTAATTAAATATATGTTTTATTACTAATTATGGTATAGTGTGATTATTTAGAAACATTGCAGGTATTGGGGAGTTAATAAAAACTCCCCACACCTGGCTCGCTCGGCCCCCCTGCCCCTCTTGAATAGCGTTTTGGATAATGCTGACATCCAACAGGAAGTGAGGGAGGGATGTTTAGAGAGGTCTGATGTTTCTCTTTAAGTAAATGCAACAAAAGGGTCGATTCATGGTCGTGCATCTGTGCATATGCGCATTTTTTTTGGAGCACCAAGTCGAGTTTGGGCTTACTCCTGATTTTTTAGGGTAAAAATTTCCATTTAGAGGGCAGAAAAACTGACGTAAATGTGTCAATTTTAATAGTGAATTTCCTCCAGCAAAAAGCTGGCTAACACTGACTAACGTGCTTATATCATTCCTAAAACACATGCCAGAGTCATCCAGCATCTTTTTTTTAGCAATGAACCCCTGGGTAAACAAAGAAGTCAATTTAGCACCAGATGTAAAAAGTGCACTATAAAAGTGCAGTAATAATATTGGAATATTGCAATATGTTTGTAGAAAGCAATTCCATGACCACAAATAGCCTACCTAAGGGTCGATTTTGCACCAGGGCAAAAAGAGCACTTCTTTCTTTTTATGTCTATATCTATTTATGAAGGTGGCAGATATCGGGTTTGTATCTGGGCAATGCTGGCAATCTAGAAATGTGGTAAAAATGCTGTGCAGCAATGATGAATACATTGTGAGGAGTCTCTATTTGACCAGTACAGCGCTGTATGGGAGTGCATGTTAGCGACTGGTCAGTGCGACCGACTCACAACATATTCATTAAAAAAACATCCTCACAAAACTTCGGTGCTGAAAAATGCTTTCTCTGAAGCCCAGAGCACAGGAAGTCTGTTTTTCAGCATGTATCCACTAGTAACAAAGCGAAAACATATGGAATTACATTGTAATAACATTGTAACATGAACACTTTAATGCCAGACCTGTATTGTCATTTCTGCAGAAATATATAAAACATGAAAAACATTTGAAAAACATTTTCAATGCCAGAAGAGGTCACAACATTATTTGAGATTAAAAAAAAAAAAACAAACAAAAAAAAAACCCTATTTAAAGAGAAGAAAAGGATCGTCCATTGAAATGTATGGGAGAGCGACAGGTAGCGAGAGGTAATACCTGGCGCTCTGCAAGGCTGAATGCCGGCGCTGTTTGCTGAGGCTGTGATAATGATGAATCGGACGCTACATGGCGTTATCCCAGTCGCTCAACAGATTCTGCTTGATAAATGTGTAATTGCGCGCCGTGTCCAGTGTTCACCTGTCGCTACCTGTCATTTACAAGGCACTACCTGATGCTATCCCTTCAGGAATAAGAAAGAAACGTTCCTGCTAGACGAACAATAACTTCCTTTCACTTTATCCCCCTCTTTAGGATCAGTGTAAAATGTTTGGGTCTTGGTTGAGCACAGTACAGTAAGGACACGTCATTGTGCTACTTTATGAGTCAAGAGCATTCTCTGCTGTGGTCAGAGACAGCTGTAGGACAACTGAGAGCTCCAATGCATGATGGAGTGCTTTTTATACCACTTTTTGGTGTGGTCTTGGAGTAATGAAATTTTAAGCGGGGCAAAATTTGGAGCCCTGGTGCGCCTTCTACTCAATGCTGCAAGAAATCTTTGCAGCTGTCATGTAATGCCATTCATTTTACAGTCCCTTTAAAGCGGAACAAAACTCTGAATTTTGACTAGCTTTGGTTCTGTTCCTTGCCCCGCTGGACATCCTGCTTTGGGATGCTCCACTGTGTGAAACCCGTAGATCACCCATAATAACTCGCCTCTTTCCAGTCCAACGGCGCATGCACAGGATCTTGTCCAATCAGAGCCATTTGTCATGACTATGTCATTTGGCAAACACCTCTGCTTTGGTTCAATGGGGAAAGATAATGGGCGCATGCCCAGGGGGCTCAGGCTCCCAACCCAGCCTATCTAAATGGCTGGAGCGAAGCACGGACATCTAAAGATGCAGGGGATGCGTCCACCCTCGCTCCCCATTGTAAACAAACAGTTAATGCAGTTAAATGTGCACAGCAAATGCCTCTGATTGGACCAAAGCCTGCACAAGCACATTTGTACTGTGGATTTGGGGGGTTTACACACAATGGGGCATGCCAATTTAAGTTGCCAATGGGAGGGCTCCTAGAATCTTTTAGATGCCAGGACATGCCGTCCTGGGTTTTTCTTCCAATCAAATTAATGTAGCTTTAGTGATTGGCCAGTGCCAAAGAAGATGATGAATCTTTATAAATAAACAGTAAAAATAATAATAAAGCAATAAATAATCATTATTAAATAATACTTTTTTTAAATCTTTTTTTTCAGTGTTCCTCGATCAAGCAGTAGCACAAAGCACAAAGAGCACATCTCCTCTATATTTAACATTTAAATTAAATTAACGTTAATAATAATAATTAACATTTAAATTTGATGTAGTTTTAGCGATTGGCCAGTGCCATAAGAAGATGATGGATCTTTATAAATAAACAGTAATAATAATAGAGCAATAAATAATCATTATAAAATAATACTTTTTTAAATCTTTTTTTCCAGTGTTCCTCGATCAAGCAGTAGCACAAAGCACAAAGAGCACATCTCCTCTATATTTAACATTATATGAGACTATAGCGACAAGCCAGGATGCTAGTTATTCTGGTGCATCTTCTGCAGGTGAAGGTCTTACCAACATCATTAAACGAGTGGTCACACCTGTCACTGAAACTGTTACACAATCAGTATCACCTCATAACACCAATGAAACACTAACCACACAACAGATGCACAACCAAAAACTTAGGAGAAGGCCCAACAATGGTCACTCAACATTATGGCAACACAGCATTGTTACACCAAATCCTGGACCGGGAAAACTTACACAATATATATACAGCACAATGAAAAAGAAATGCAAAACATCTCAGAATAATACCCAAATCTCATCTATGTCTCATGCATCTAACAATCACCCAACTTCCCAAGGAGTTAGCCAATCAGATATATCCAGGCATCTTGAAATAAGCTTTACTTCTGATGATGAAGCAATCACACCAACACAAGATTTATATACCAGTAGCTCTATATCAAGCAACTTTTTGTCCAGCATCAGTAGGAGCCGACCAACATTCCAACACATAAAGACAAGTGATATCAACACAGGTAGTGAACCAACTTCTCAAGATCTTGTGACCGATATTACATCTTATTCAGGTCACAACACTGTGCCACAAGAACGTAACCACACAATAAACATGTTTATTACAAAAAGTATCTCTCCACCATCATCACACGGTGATAATAAGGAAGATATCACACCAACACAACATTTATACCCTTCTATATCGAGCAACATTTTCTCAAGTGTTGTTAGCGTAGGAAGTCAGCCGACAAATGGAGATCTGGTAACTTCACAACAGACACAAAAGAAGCGTATGAAATGCAAAAAAATCAATGCCAGTGAATCAACTTCTCAGCACCCAGTGTCAGTATCTCCTCAAGTTCATGGTGAAGAAACATCAAAAAATGGAACACACCAGCAAAGTGCCCATCTTTGTAAGTATCATCTTACCAGTGTCCATTTCTTTTCCCACAGTGGCCACCTGATTCCACCAGTCATCCCAAGTTGGAATGCCTGCACACAATCCCTATAGAAAGCCTGAACATTGGGCATTTTGGGACAGCAGGCCCATGCTCCTGAGACCACCGATGGCTGAAAATATTTTCCTGGTGATTTTGGGCTTCTTAGCGGTAATGGGCATCCAAGATTAGAATGACTGGGTAGATGTAAGGTCCACTTTGACAGGGAATACTTCAAAGTGAATACTAATGATTTTCTCATTGTTTTTCTTCACAGTTGCTTCATCAGAGAATCTCTGTCCTATGTGGACCTTGTGGTTGATGTTGCTGGCATGTGTTCTTCAAAGTAAGTTCGTGTTTTAACCTCTGTTCTGGCATTCTTATTCTGAGCCCTGCATAGTGTCACAAAGATCCTCTTACCTGCTCCCCAGTCCCGCGGCGTCCTCAGCCACTCACTCGAGCAGCACCATCCCAGGCAGCGCGCAGGGCTCTCTGTCACTCAGCAGCTGCGTCAGCTATGGGCTGCAGCCCTCCACCTCTTCTGTCAGTGCTCACGTGAAACTTATGCCCTCCGTTGGCCCTGCAGATAGCGTGCCCGCCAGATGTCGAATTTGAATGGGCCAATAAGCTCCAGTGTTCTGAGTGGGGCTGAATGCCCACTAGATTTCAAGCTCAGGTTGTTCATGGGCCAATGAGCCTGCAGCTTCCCCAATCAATTCCCTAGCACCCAAGCTCTATTAAAGTCTGCCAAAATTATTTCACTGCCTGTGATAGCATTCTGCTAGGTGTTGTAGTTTATCTGTATTGTGTTTAGTTTATCTATTGCTCACTTAGTCATGTCTGACCATTTCTTTGATCACTGACTGGACCGACGCCTGCCTGACCTCAAGCTGTCTTAACCCCATGTACCTCAAGCTGACTTAACCCCTGTACCTCAAGCTGTCTTAACCCCTGTATCTCAAGCTGTCTTAACCCCTATACCTCAAGCTGACTTAACCTCTGTACCTCAAGCTGTCTTAACCCCTGTACCTCAAGTTGTCTTAACCCCTGTACCTCAAGCTGTCTTAACCCCTGTACCTCAAGCTGACTTAACCCCTGTACCTCAAGCTGTCTTAACCCCTGTACCTCAAGCTGACTTAAACCCTGTACCTCAAGCTGTCTTAACCCCTGTACCTCAAGCTGTCTTAACCCCTGTACCTCAAGCTGTCTTAAACCCTGTACCTCAAGCTGTCTTAACCCCTGTACCTCAAGCTGTCTTAACCCCTGTACCTCAAGCTGACTTAAACCCTGTACCTCAAGCTGTCTTAACCCCTGTACCTCAAGCTGTCTTAACCCCTGTACCTCAAGCTGTCTTAAACCCTGTACCTCAAGCTGTCTTAACCCCTGTACCTCAAGCTGACTTAACCCCTGTACCTCAAGCTGTCTTAACCCCTGTACCTCAAGCTGTCTTAACCCCTGTACCTCAAGTTGTCTTAACCCCTGTACCTCAAGCTGACTTAATCCCTGTACCTCAAGTTGTCTTAACCCCTGTACCTCAAGCTGACTTAACCCCTGTACCTCAAGTCCGCATCCTTTATGCTAACTAAGCCCTGAGGGCAACCGTGTCCAGTGAGGCACATCCAGTGTCTCTGCGAATAGAGGCTTGCCTATAGGCAGAAGCAGTAGCAGAGATTGGGGGTTGCGTCCTCACCTGCAGGCGGCCTGACACATAGCTTGATACTGTTAAATAGCATCTTCTGCTTTTCATGGGCAAACAAAAGTTTCTGAAACCAAGCAGATGTAGGCAAAAATGACTGAAGCTGTTAGGCACCTCTTAGTACCTGGTCACCAGCTGTTGTTCCTCAGTCCTAACGTAATGATCACCTCCACTTCTGCTTGGTGGTGACCTTATGGTGGGCTGGCAAACTTTACAGGAAATAGGTCCACTTTAGTTCATTGCTGCCAGCCTCTACCTTTCCCTTTTATGGAGTTTTCCCCCATCAGACTCCAGATCTGGCTTGTGACCTGGAACAAGGCCAGTCAGGTTTATGCAACAGTCATGCACATCAAGCATACGTAAAGACTGATATATATATTTGTCTGCCAAACTAACTGTTGGGTTATTGATACTGCTCCTTAACCATATGAACACAAGCTCTTAGTGTTGCACAGTGGGTTGTTCCAGCTGGGCAGGACTGACTTCTTGGATTCATATTGTCCATATCTTTCTTCAAAAATGAACATCTTGGAAGGTTAAAGCTTCTCTCAAACCTCACATATCTGCTGCCTCCCCCCCCCCCCCCCGCCCCACTGCGGTTTTAACTTTGGGCAATGTTTACTAGGATGGGATCCATCTTCTGGGTTCTTTAGATTCCGGATGACCTTCCAACGGGCAGTGCCATCTTGCATCCCATAAGGTACTGGGCATGGCCCCGGATCTCACTCCTGCCTACTGCCCATGAAAGCAATGCAATGGAGCCACCCAAAATCCCATGAGACTTCACTGAGCAGCGCGGGACTTTGAAGAACACAGCTAAAGCTATACCTTCATTAACAGGTGGCAAAGCAGGCACAGGGGGGGCAGAGGATTGGGCCCTGAAGCAGCTGCAGCAACATCCTAAAGGTAAGTAGGGGGCGATAGTGGGGGGGAATTGGCTTTTTTTATTTTTGGTCCAATATTCCTCCTTAAAAAAATGCTTTATATATGTGCTTTGGTGATGTGATTTATATGTATGTGACACTTTTTCTAAATACACTTGATTTAAGCATCTTACCTTTTTGTAGTGGCGCTCACCCTTCCACATTTTATATTATTATAAAATTTTATAGATTCCATATATTTGTATGACCCCTTCCACTTTCCCCACAGCAGATCGGGTGCCACATCAGATGGCTCTGAGTGCCAATGGTTGAGCAAATGTTTGTTAAGAGTGAGTGGACTCTGTCTTAGTGAATGTCTAATACGTCATGTATTTAGAGCAAACGCAGACGCTGTAATAATTTGATCTTCTTTATTGATAGTACATGTGACACAATATCTGATTGTTAAAATACGTTCTGCAATATTTTGTATACTCGTTAAAAGTCCAAATAAATAAAGAATATAAAAAGAGTGAGTGGACTGAGGATCTTCTTTAAGTGTTACCATTAACCCAAATGTAACCCTTAAATGTAACCCCCATACATCACTAGTTGCTGCTAATAGTACTCCTGGGGCATCCACCACTTGGGTCTCACCAATTAAAAATCCATCTGAAGCCTAAAATCTTGTAAAACACTGTGCTCCCAGCATGCACTCTTGCTGAATCCTATTGACCAGCAGGCACAGGAGCATAGACTGGGAATGGCCTGGGGATGGTGCATTCACAAACCTGCCACCCCAATCTTCTTCTGTTGCCATGGGGTGGGAATTATGACTTGATAGACAGAACGGGGGATAGAACTCTATACCATCAGCCTTCTGAGAGAGCAGACCTGATGGCAGCAGCTGCATAAGAAGAAAGATATTTTTATTTGCTATGTTTTTATGCTTTGCCTACACAAGCTAATGGACATGAATGATCTTTAGGATAATTATTATTTATTTCTTCTTTCCCACTATTGTAGTGTTGCGCAATGGATGACTTCATTACAGAAATGTATCTGAAATTCAGCGAAACCTTCTCTCAGTTCTGATGAAACAATATTAAATCCCCTTGCATGAACATATTCTCATTATTAAAGGATCGGCCAAGGAAATCCCTTTTATTAATAAAGACGTTGTATATACTGTATATCTAGTGCTGCTCAGAGAAAGAGGCGGCCGTAGCTTTTCAACAGTTCCACTCTGTTGAGGTGCTGGTTCCATAAATGAAGCTAGCCATGTGCATTGTGCACAATGAAACAACGTATACAATCACTGTAAATGTAATGTATTTCGCATTATAAAAAAACTATTTTTCTGAACCTTTGACCCTTTTACCATTTGTCAGAATTTGGGGCCAACGCCAATGACTCTGTAGGTCAAATAATAAGTGATTTATTGAAAACAAAGTCCAAACAGGCAAAATCTCTTAACTTCAGAGTATGATACAGGAACAATGCAGTATAGCAAGCGGTTACCTCACCAACTTTAGCAATGTCCAGTGTATGATAATTACAGCATATTGCAAGTCCTTGATATCACAGGTCCTCTTTTGGGGCATACAAGTCCAGGCTGTTAACCCACAGGTCCCAAGAACAGATAACACAAAGTCCTTCGGATGCAATTCAGCACTGTCAGTATTGGGAGCAGCAAGGCACGGGCTCCTCATCTCAGTCTCTCCATCTCCACACTGGAAGCCTCAGCGTCTCCTTTTATTAGGCTTCCTTTGCAATTAGCCTCATCACCTGTGTAAGAACTGGGAGTAGGTGAAAAGGACTGAGAATGTGGACTGGGGTCCTGTAAACCCAGCATGGATCGTGCCTGATTGAGAAAACCAAGGGAAATATATACACCATCCCATACACTTTGCCACACATTTTAACACCTGTGATAACCCGTATCTAGCACGTCAACAGAAACAGTGTGTTAAGAAAGGGGTTTCCTGAGTCCCTGGGAGGAATAGTGTGTTGGGGGAGTGTGTGGGGGGCTGGGGGGGAGTTTTGGGAAAATGGAGAATATGCTCTTTTACTTAAACCGGACCTTCAGCATCATTTAATGAAAATCCTGAACCCTTAAAAAAACTATTTCCCAGCATCTAAAATTAATATATTTTGAGTTTTTAGTCACTTACTTATTAGTCTTTCCCCCACTGGGCTGCAACTCTGTTCAGGACTCTAGGATATGGGCACCGCCATCTTGACTCGGAAGCATCACATACTGAGGAGAGGAGGCGGGGATAAAGTACAGGGGGGTGGGATTATAGCTTTGCTTTGCACAGACAAAGCAGAGGGTCAGGGAAAGGACAGCAATCCCAGAATGCAGAGCGACACAGTCAGAAGACACTTCCTGTCCGTAGGCTGCCTGATGCTCCTTGAGCCGCCATCTTGGATGTTTAAAGGCTCATAACATGCAGTAGAGGCAGGTAGGATTATTTTTAATGTGAGCAAACTGTATGTACAGGATGTGGGAAACATAAGATGTGTAGGTCCGCTTTAACTAACCCTCCTCACTCCCGTTCTGCAGCAAGTTTCTTGTCCCCCTTGCCCTGATTCAACACATTCACCGCCACCACAGCTCCAGCCACCGCTCCCTGGCCAGTGAGTGCTGAGGAAGACTGGCCAGGGAGAGGTAGACACCATGTTGTCCGGCTGCTTCTTCATCTTCCTGTGCAGACCCGCTTGTCCTGCCCCACCATGATGCCAATCACCATCCACCCTGCCATGCCCCACCAAGATGGCAGCCTCTATCCATGCTCACCAAAGGATGTTGCTCACCGCCCTTTGAGGGATACCGTCCTCCACCTGCCGAGGGATGTCGACAACCAAGATGGCGTCTGTCACCCGCCGAGATTCTGCAAGCTTTTTTTGAGATGCCCACCTGCCTACATGTCCACTGACTTACCCACCTGCCTGCCATCATGTCCACACATTCACCCACCTGCCTGCTTGCCCACCTACCCAACCATCTGCCTGAGTACCCACCTACTCACCCACCTGCCTGTCCACCTAACCGCCTGCCATCATACCGCCCATCCACCCACGCACCTGCATGCCTGCCTGCATGCCCACTTACCCACCCGCCCATATGCACGCCCACTTAACAACCCACCCTGCCTGCATACCCACCTACTCACCCACCCACCTACTTACCCACCCACCTACCTGCCCTCTCACCTACCTGCCTGGAACACAATGATCGGTAAAAAATGTACTGATCCTTAAGGCTAAAATTAGGTGGGTCATTATGGGGTTGGAAAGCATTTCAGAAACCAGAGATATGGGGCAACTTTATTCACATAAGACACAGATTCCAGATCTGCAATAAAAAAAAATTGACATTTGGCTAGTGGCTGCCAGGCTGCCACCA